>JAYEVK010000324.1:0-69462 GCA_036346275.1 Otatea glauca | reverse complement strand
TCACGGTCCTTCAAAATCCTTGTGCGAACACGCCTTTTCGACACCGCTAGCCATCCCCAACTTCTCCGCCACGAGGCTCGAGCGCCCTGCCCCCTTCGCCCCTCGTGGCGGAGAAGCCCGAAGTTTTCCGTGATGTCATCAAGTCAATTTGGAGACAAAGCATTAAAGCTCGAGTGTTTCTCGAGCGCCACCATATCGAAAGCACTGCAGGGGCCTCCTCGGCCAGAGAGGAGCTCGAGAGTTCCCGAGCTCAACCAAAGGGACGATCCCTCCTCGAAGACTTTAGACTCAAGAACGCCTAGAGTCTTAGACCGTTTCTTGTGCCTCAGGGGCTGGTTGTCCGGGATCGGCCGTCTGACATGTCTTCTTCGGGGCTTTTAGGCTATTCTCCCCTGAGCTCGGAGGATTGTTCCCGAGCTCAGACGGGGGTTTCCCCGAGCTTAGAGGACGGTTCCCGAGCTCGGGCGAGAGTTTTCCTGTGCTCGTGCTTACTCCCGTGACCTCTTCGACCTCAGTGCCCTCGGCCCGGCCTCTAGTGTAATAATCTCCTTTTTATGTGACCTCTCACCTCTGCGTGGGAATTAGGTTCACCGAATCTTGTCAATTCCACTGTGTGGGAACTAGGGTCACCAACTCCTATCAATTCCCCTACGTGGGAACTAGGGTTACCGACTCCTGTCAGTTCCCCTACGTGGGAACTAGGGTCAACCACTCCCAGCAGCTCCTGTCAGTTCCCCTACATGGGAACTAGGGTCAACTGCTCCTGTGAACTTACAGACAACCACCCGACGTCAGCCTCGAGATCAGCGCCAAGGGTCTATAAAAGCGACGGAGTACCCCGGTCAGAGGGGCAACACAGCAGGAACCGAAGGGGATGCGCAAACACATCTGCAGACACACTCGTACGCCACACCATCCATTGAGCTCCCCTCGGCCACCACTTCCGAACAACCCCGAGGTCGAGCTCCCCCTTTGTTCTCCCCCGAGGAGCTTTTAGTCACCTTTCGCCTATAGGCAGACTGGAGTAGAGTTATTACCCGACCTAGGGGGCTTGAACCAGTATAAGTGTTGTGTCTCCTGTCGGATTGTTCTTCTTCCCCGAGCTGTGCACCTATCGACGCTCCCTCCTTCCCAGACGAGCACGACTTCGGGCGTCGCCCCCTTGCACGATCCTTCCCCCCTTCTTTGCGGTCGACGGTCCCGATCGTCGACAGGTTATGAGCGTGGAACCGATAGAGATAAATCTTAGGCTATTTTTCTAGAACAACATTAGGAATTCACATATTTACGATATATTCATATTCACAATAAACTCACAAATTGACAAATTTATAGTACATTCAAAGATAGATAGTACATGCACAATTGACAAAATCACAATATATTCATATTCACAATATACTCACAAATTAACAAATTTATAGTATGTTCACATTCCTAAAACTATTGACAATATTAATTTATGGATAAATATTCAATGCAAAAATCAGTAACATCATCTAACGTAACTCTCCTAAGGATACATACTCAATGTAGAACTCGATGGTACAATCTTCTAGAACCCTTTGCCTTGCTTAACTTCTTGGCATAAGAATAGTCTTTCGTATCATTTTTATAGTCAACTTTTGTCTAAAGTATATTCTGTTATGTTATAAGGATGGAATAAACTAGCTAAAATATTAACAAGCATACATTGAGAAATAACATTATTGATAGATCAAGGCATGGAGATCTTAAGGCTTTTCCATATTGACCATCGTATGTGCCATAGCTTCCACAATGAGGCTTTTCGATTCTCCTTGTAATTTCATAACTCCAGCACAGTGCCCATTTGTTTGACACCAATAACTGATTGACTTTTACTTATATCTGTTAATCCCTATAAAAGTGATTATTTTGTTGTGAAAATAGTCCAACTTGGTATATTATTAGTACCTTTATATTACCTCTATAAACTCAGTTTTGGTTTCTTCTAGCTTTGCATTCGCCCTATGCTCCTTATTGATGAGTTCCTTATTAAGAGATTCAATATCTTACGATTTGTCATCTTTGTCTTTCATTTGTTGTTTCATCTCACAAATCTTTTCTATTAACTCAGACTTTCCCTTCAATTGTTCTATCTCCATATCAAGTTTTTGTTTAACATCTAACAGCTTTTTCATGTCGTTTACTTTGTTTGTAGGCTCTATTTTATATATGTGCCCAATTTAAAATCATTGAGACATAATCAAAAGGATAAAGAAATTCATAATTATTATATCGACTTTCTAGCATTAACAGAAGGTAACCATCCAGTTCAAGGCCAATTATGACATGTTAAGATGCTAATCGCCAATATGTAGACTATACAAGATATTAGACATAAGTTGCTCAAGTCAATCAAGGATACGAAATATGATTCTTGACAAATATAAATAAAGTGTTCTCGGATGTCGGGCTACCTTAATTAAAGACCTCTTTACCATGAGGATAAGATCATATACTAATTTGTGACAACCATACCACATATGTTTGTAATTGACAATTCTCAATACTTGATAGTTAATAGAAACCTAAATAATTGATTATCCTAGAACAATATGTATATATGAATGAATCAAACATCAGGACACCTTACTAAAGTACACATGAAAATCCAATAATAGCTAGCAATAGTGTCGGCCAACTACAAGAAGATAATAGGAGAAAGGTATTGAAGACAACAGTAAAAACAATAAGTTAACAGAAAGCTAAAATGATCTGCCACATAAACATATATTAGAAGATGTTAATTGTTCTAATAATGTAAAATTGAAAACTGAGAATTGTTACTATGTTATCACAATTTGTCTCTGTATATCCCAATCTTCGTAGAACATGAACAACCCCAACATGCGAAGTCCCCAAGATACTGAATATCTTGCCCTTTTGCATAGATAGTATATAAAAAGCTGAAAGATGTTGTATATACTCACAAAGAACCAACAAAGCAAGGCACAACGACGGCGAAAGGGCTCGACGAGGACGACGGTGCACGGCCTCGGGGATGACGAGATGACTGACCGGCAGCAACACACTTCTCGCCGAGATAGGGTGCGCCACGAGAGCCTGGGTGATGCAGGCATCGAACTGGCAGATGGGCGACACGGGCGAGGGGAGACGGAGGGGCTATTGGGAAATCAAGGTGGAAAGACCTAGTAAATTTCAAAAATTTATTCCCTTCCTGGACCGATCGCATGCATTAGAACCAAGATTTAGAAAATATCAAAAACAATAAATGCGTACCATGGTCCTGAGAGCGCAAATACAAGGCTTTTGTAGAAGCTCTCCGCGAAGCTCACAGCTTCAACGCCTGGACATAGCAGCAAAAATAGATATGTAAGATCTTTGTGGCAGTAGCAGCCATGACCTTTAGGTATCCACACGAACAGACGGACGACACTGTATGTCGGTATGCTTGTACTGTGCAATATGACTCTTGTGACTTTTTCTCGTTCAGATGAAATTTTTTCACCTTCCTCCTTTTTTTTCAATTTTCTCTATTTTTCTAAACCTGGAGGCACAGATATATAGCCAAATACCACAGCAAAGGCGGTTGCTACAATATTCGCCACGTGATGCTATAGCAAGGCGGTCGCTACAGTACTGATATAGTGATTTCTACGCAAAAAATCATATTTTGCATGCAGATTCGTAGCCATTTTTGTAAACAATCATATATCATGTTCAATAGCATTGACACGTATGTCATAAGAAAAAAGATTTCATAAATCTATCTTAAGCCTATTCTAGTGTGTGACCCTTTAGGTTCATGCTATGTTAGCAATCAATCGAATTTTTTTGATTTATTAGCGGCTCCTTACAGAACATAATGACTACCCAAATTGCATTAATATCATTTATGCGACAAACCTTCAATGGATACATGTCGGTCCCTTTGTCACTTTGATATCATGGTTTAACTCAAGGTTGAGGGGTACTATCCTTGTACTGTTAAACCGATTTTCTCGATTATCTGAAATAGACTAACAAGATCAATCGATTAACAACTTTAATCATTCGGGTATGGCCAAGCACATTATTTAGTCTATTTCATCGAGTGTCTTATTGATATCATTCTTTTAGTATGAGGAGAATAAATTCCATCTTGATCATATACTTCCCTCTTCATGATTCAAGATATACCAGAGTGTTGTCCTTATGATTATTCAGTTATGGACAACGTTAGACGACATCAAAGCATACCATCTTTATGTAGGAAACTGTGTTGATCTCAGTTCTATGGATCAATTATTATCATTTTATGAAACAACTTATGATACTAATAAAATCCTCAAAAGGTGTTTCATAAGTGGGTCCGTCCAATAACATGTACACTTACATGTATTCACATGACTGAATTGTATTACATACCCATAATCCATGAAACGTAATTATCAATCAATTTATGTGCGTGTTTTGAATAAAGTTTATTGGTGTCCCACCCAACAAATAAACAAGGGACAATTTACAATAATGTCATAATCAAATTACAGAGTTTCATGATCAAGTCACATACTTGATGATCTATAATATGACACTATTAAAGGAACAATATAAGCATAAATACATGATAATCATCTTCATAATCGACCTCTTGGGCATATTTCCAACAGGGACAAGAGGGCAGAGTGGAGTAAACTCCTTTTTTATAGAATGGTGAGGAAGCCGAGAGTTCAAGGACAAGGTGGACATCTTGGCTTTTGTTATTTGAATAGATCGAGAGGAGAAGCCAAGAAGTCAAGCGCGAGAAAAAAAGCCGAGAGGTCAAGCACGAGGAGGCGTTTAATATCACGATCGGTTCTAACCTCAAAACCGATATCACTATCGGTTTTGACTTCATAAGTCATAACCAATAATAATACCAATAATATCACTATCGATTCCGATCTCAGAACCGATAGTGATAACGATTGTCATCATTGTTGGCTCATCACTATCCATTCTGAGGTCAGACCAATCGTTATGTACTGTACCATATTTCTCACCTATGCCGAATCATATATCTGTATCGTTTTTTTCTAAAAAGTTATGAACCGATCTAAATGAAGAGATACTATTGTATCATTCTGTAGTAGTATAAGAACTCGCTGGAGAAGAAAAAAATAGGAAATGTAATCTAGGAATAAAAACAGAAAAAAAATTCGAAAGTTACATATGAAAAAAAATCAAATGGGTTCCCAAACCCACTCAAAGCATTCTAGAACGTCAAGGAAAAAAAAGAGAGACGGTCCGATGGAGGAATGACGGAGTTGCCGGCGGCAGCTCCGATTCGTTCATCAAGGATGTTTACTAATGCGTAGAACCTGAGCGTTGTGGGGCTTCCATAACTCTACTAGGCTTGATTCGGGCCCGATTTGGCTGAGAATTACAGGGTGTACGTTAATTGTGAAGGACCGAGATGGCGAACAGAGGGGGGGTGAATGGTCGCAAATAAAAATTCCCCCAAAATACTCCAACAAAAACCTCGACAAGATCGCTCAAAGGAAATTGTGAAAAACCCGAAAAACTAGACAACTATGTGTACCCCAAGCTTGCATGGATAAGTACCATAAAATATATGGGGATTTTTGAGTCACAATCCTGGTTGTCTAGTGTCCAAGATAAAGAGGAATCAATTCAAACTCTTGCTTTTAGAAAGGACATCAATTCAAATCACAAAAGTCACTTTCAGAAAAGCAAAAGTAGAATTTCCAGAACTTGTCCTCAATTTTCACAGGAGGTTGGTGGGTTTCTGCAGCTCAAAAAATTCTGAGAAGTTTTCTCCCTATGAGCATCAGAGTCGTGAAGAACTCCACCAAATTTCTCCTCAAAAATTCTTACAGAAAAAACAGGAAAAATCTAAGAACACAGTATGCTCAAGAACTTCAGCAGAAAGTTTGGGGCTCGGTTTTCACCTCATGGCGCCCAAACGGTGCAACAAGTGAACTCCACAATTTTTCTACCGGTGTATATCAGAGTCCCGCACCTCCTCCAATAAGAATCACTCAAAACGGATTTTTATATATTTTTAAAAAAATCAAACACTGACTGCTGCGCGAAGAACAAGTTCTGAACAAAGTTGGAACTTGAAAGAAAAGATGTTCTCTACTCAATCCAAGAGTGCAAAAGAGATGTAAAACCATATGAACACACTCAAAACATCCAAGATCAGCAGCATTTAGAAGGAGGGGAGGCAAATCCAAATTACTTGAAAGTAAATTGCGGGAATGTAATTGCGGGAAAGTAAATGTTGAATTTAAATTGCGTAAAGTAAAGACATAATGTAAATGCGCAAAATAAATTCAGAGGTGGATGGATAAAACTTTCATTTCTGGAAGGGAAAGTTACAAAGCCTCACATTCATGTCGGCAAAGCTCAAATGAGCATCAAAAACCTCAACACCTTCAAGGGAAGGAGGCTACCCCTCCACCCCTATTTATACTACTCTTGGGCCACCTACCACCCTTGGATGAGTCCCTCAACCCTAGAGCACTCATCTAAGGGCTAGGATTAACCCACACACACAGCCATGCAAGGCTAACCCAAAACCACACACATACCGGGTTTTCTTTGCACGGTTTTCAAAGCATACTACCTAGACCCGCTAACCTATCAACTAGACCTCAATCCGACGGCCCTCATTGATCCACGCGACATCTAGCTAGCATCAACTCCTTTCCTTGTCTTCTTGACTTGCCCGAACTCCGTCTCCGATCATCTTCCGGCGATCTCCCAACCGTCTGGACCTCCGACACTCCTCGCCTAGTCCCGGTCATCCTTCACCTCACCATGACCTAGCACCGTCGCCCTGCAACCATCAAAGACAAGGAAACTCCTCACATAGCAATGCCCACAAAGATGTGAAATAAACCATCCAACTCATCACTACCGTCCATATGACCAGATCGCCACTCTGGCAGAGACAACTCAAATTGCTTCATTTTGAAAATCAATCCAAATCAAACTCAAACTTGAGCACACCTTACTCAAATAAAGTCAAATACTCATCACAAACATGGATGGACCTCCACATGGTCCTTCAAATTGTATATTATTCAATGCTAACGTGACTTGTGACCCGGTCTCCGCTCACCGTGAGACTAGTTCTCGCCATACCTAGAGGTGGGCACACGGCCGAGTTCTTTTGGACCGGTCCAAAGCACGACGTCACGGTTCGCACGAAACCCGATCCAAGACGGCGGGCCGTCTTTGCCGGCAAGACAATGTAGCACGGCCGCGTCTTTGGGCTCGAAATCGGCACGATGGGCTGCACGCACGGCATGACATCAGAATGGGTCAGACCGGGCCCGGCGACTTAGGGCATGAGGAAAAAGTATAGCATGAAGGTCACTGACTCACAGAGCATAACTGCCATGGATTCACCCAGTAGCACGAACGTCACCCCTATCGCCGACACCTAAGAGAGACGGACAAAACGGGAGAGAGAGCTCTCTCAGCTCTCTCTCTCTCACCAGTCTCTCTCAATCTCTCTCGTCTGTCTCGCTCACTTTCTTTCTCGCCCACTGCCTCATCTCTCGCCCATGTTGAGCACATCCCCCTCGCTCTATGTAATTGTTCAAAAATAAATAAATTTTAATTCTTTTTCTCATAATATTTGCATTCACTTCCTCAATTCTATGCGTCTCCGGCCCCTTTTCTCTCCTTGCAATAGTGCAAATGGGTTGGGCCTAAGCTGGCACGGCACGAAGCGCAAATAGGCCTGAAGGACCATGTGGAGGTCCACCCATGTTTGTGATGAGTATTTGACTTTATTTGAGCAAGGTGTGCTCAAGTTTGAGTTTGATTTGGATTGATTTTCAAAATGAAGCAATTTGAGTTGTCTCTGCCAGGAGTGGCAGTACCGGTCGTATGGACACGGCAGTGATGAGTTGCATGGTTTATTGCACATCTTTGTGGGCATTGCTATGTGAGGAGTTTCCTTGTTTTTGATGGTTGCAGGACGACGGTGCTAGGTCATGGTGAGGCGAAGGATGACCGGGACTAGGCGAGGAGCGTCGGAGGTCCAGACGGTTGGGAGATCGCCGGAAGATGATCGGAGACGGAGTCCGGGCAAGTCAAGAAGACAAGGAAAGGAGTTGATGCTAGCTAGATGCCGCGTGGATCAATGAGGGCCGTCGGATTGCGGTCTAGTTGATAGGTTAGCGGGTCTAGGTAGTATGCTTTGAAAACCGTGCAAGAAAACCCGGTATGTGTGTGGGTTTTGGGTTAGCCCTTGCATGGCTGTGTGTGGGTTAATCCTAGCCCTTAGATGAGTGCTCTAGGGTTGAGGGACTCATCCAAGGGTGGTAGGTGGCCCAAGAGTAGTATAAATAGGGGTGGAGGGGTAGCCTCCTCTCCTTGAAGGTGTTGAGGTTTTTGATGCTCATTTGAGCTTTGCCCACATGAATGTGAGGCTTTGTAACCTCCCCTTCCAGAAATGAAAGTTTTATTCATCCACCTCTGAATTTATTTTATGATTTACATTATGTCTTTACTTTACGCAATTTAAATTCAGTATTTACTTTCCCGCAATTACATTCCCGCAATTTACTTTCAAGTAATTTGGATTTGCCTCCCCTCCTTCTAAATGCTGCTGTTCTTGGATGTTTTGAGTGTGTTCATATGGTTTTACATCTCTTTTGCACTCTTGGATTGAGTAGAGAATATCTTTTCTTTCAAGTTCCAACTTTGTTCTGAACTTGTTCTTCGCGCAGCAGTCAGTGTTTGATTTTTGTAAACATATAGAAAAATCCTTTTTGAGTGATTCTTGTTGGAGGAGGTGCGGGACTCTGATATTCACTTGCAGAAAAATTTTTGAGTTCACTTGTTGCACCGTTTGGGCGCCATGAGGTGAAAACCGAGCCCCAAACTTTCTGCTCGAAGTTCTTGAGCATACTGTGTTCTTAGATTTTTCCTGTTTTTTCTGTAAGGCTTTTTGAGGAGAAATTTGGTGGAGTTCTTCACGACTCTGATGCTCATAGGAGAAAAATCTCAGAATTTTGTGAGCTGCATAAACCCACCAACCTCCTGTGCAAATTGAGGACAAGTTCTGAAATTCTGCTTTTGCTTTTCTGAAAGTTACTTTTGTGATTTGAATTGATGTCCTTTCTAAAAGCAAGAGTTTGAATTGATTCCTCTTTATCTTGGACACTAGACAACCAGGATTGTGACTCAAAATCCCCACATATTTTATGATACTTATCCATGCAAGCTTGGGGTACACATAGTTGTCTAGTTTTTCGGTTTTTCACAATTTCCTTTGAGCGATCTTGTCGAGGTTTTTGTTGGAGTATTTTGGGGAATTTTTATTTATACCATTCACCCCCTCTGCTCGCCATCTCGGTCCTTCAATTGGTATCGAGCCGGTTCTGCTCTTTCTAGATCTTGACAGTCTCAAGAGCCATGGCGACGGACAAATATTCCACCAAGCCTCCCATCTTTAATGGAGTTGATTTTCCTTTTGGAAATCCCGGATGGAGTCATACATCACGCCTGTGGCTACCGATATGGCGGAAGGTGAAACTCCGTATGAGGTTCCTGGCGATGAAAATGTCACGGCCATCAATATGGTTGGCGTTGAGGCGAATGCTAAGGCAAGGAACATTCTCATACAGGTCTTAGCCACGGTGAGTATGATAGATTTCTCACCTTCGCTCCGCTCACGAGATTTGGGTAACCCTCGATGCTTACCATGAGGGCTCTACTCAAATCAAGACTGTGAGGCAGACCAGCCAAGCGCGAGTACAACAAGTTTGATCAGCGCTACCGTGAGAGTCTCGACGAGTGTTTTGGTCGGTTTACAAAGATTTTGAGCGACCTCCGAGCAGTTGGTTGCATATACCCTGACTCGGACAATGCTCGACATTTCTTGACCGCACTCGACCTTCGGGTTTGGGAGATGAAGGTGACCACCATCAAGGACACCACCGACTTATCGACTCTGACTCTTGACGGGCTTTATTCCCGCCTCAAGACTCGAGAGATTATCACTGCCGGCTCAGGAACCGACAGTGATAAGGATTATCACTACCGGCTCGAGAAACGATAAAGATAAGGATTATCACCGCGGTTCTACCTACAACCGCGCAAGGATATTGAACTATCACCGCGGTTGTAGGTAGAACTAGCAAAGATATTGTACTATCATCGCCGGATCAAACCGAAATCCGCAAGTGATGATAATTATCACCGCCGTTATACATAAACTGGCAAGTGATATCGAACTATCAACGCCGGTTGTACCATAATCCAACAAAGATATGTACATATCACTGCCGGTTTTCTCCAAGAACCGGCAGGGACAAGCTTTCATATTTTTGGTGCAATATATATATTTTTATACAATTGTTTATACAGTGTCCATATGTAGTATATAAAGCATCATCCAAATCATAATTCAAATATATCCATGTATATATGAAGCATCATTAAAATCATAATTCAAATATATTAAATTAAGCATCACATAAATTGTTTTTACAATGATTTGTTTACAAATGTAGCTCGACTACATCTCATCCCATTCGCTTTGATTTTACAAAGAGTCGAAGTAGACATGTCACGGGTCTAGGACGAAGGAATGAGGGCGATGAGGCTACTCGTGGAACTCGCCGTTTGGATTGATGATCTCATCATGAATGAATCCGGCGATCTGTTCGAATTGCTATAATTTACATCAAGAATAACTTATTGGTTCTCGCTTGGAGCGCTGTTTTTGAAGAAAAAGGAAGTTAATTATCGATGATATTTGTTAAATGAAAAAGGCATCAATGTGTAACTACGCACCATGGCTTCGTTATAGCCGACACTCTCGTGACAATTGAATGCATATTTGTACATACATAGTATGCACATAAATTGTTTACGGGTCCTTCCTCATGCATGGAAAGTCATTTATTATTTCAAAAATTTTCTGTATGGACGATACCAACACTTTTTCTTTGTCTGCATAAAGCCCTGCGGAATCATTTTGAATAGTAATTAAACTTAAATGCAATAGAATGGAATTTTGCTAGAGTAATAACGCAACGATCGAAGTTTACATTGCTCAAAGATGTCCTAAAGGTCTTGGTACATATTAGTTTGTTTTCTCCTGGAGTCCAAGACAAAAATCCTGCTAGCATCTAACTGGATGACGAGGAGGACCCAGTGAAACCTGCACATATATGTCAACGTAGTCAATTACTCCCACATCGTACGTGTTTTGCAAAAATAGTAAAACAATATTAGAAGTAAGGAGATACGTACTTGAAGTTATAGGGTAAAAGTACGAAGGTTTTGTATTGCAGCTTCAAAAAAGTATTAAATAAATAGTCTTCAACGAACTGTGGATTATCGTTCAAAAGCTTCTCGTTGACGAGCCTCGGATCTAGGAATGCTAGATTGTCATTCTTATTTCTTCTACATGTCTGTATCTCCATTCTACATAAGAAAGAAGTTAGACATGCAATTAAGCAGTACAAAAATGCTCAACGATGTACGGACAGACTTACAAAGTCTATAGTCTAAGTATGTTCACGTCCAGGGCATCTTGCTGGTACAACAAATACAGCTCCGTGAAAAGAACCCAGCAGATGTTATCCCCATTGTGGAAATCTTGCTCTGTGTATCTGACTGCGAACGCCTCCATACCATCGTTGGACTGCTGCATGTACCACCGATAGACGCTACCGCAGATTGTGTTGTAAGGTTGTCGAAATGAGCCGTTCAACCAGCGGTTTCCCATAACAATTTCCACCTGAGACCTTGCGCCAGAGCATCTAGTTGAGTATCATCTGCTTGAGCATCCCGCTTTAACGTGTCGGCACTAGCCGCCTACAAGTATTGCTTTCTGGATATGCGCTCGTAGTCCGACATTTTGCAAGGTTCAGAAGCCTGCCGCGTCTTTTGCACTTTTGCCATACTCAAGAAAAACTTTTGCGCATCAGCATCAACTTTAGTCTTCTTACGTGATGGCACCTTTTTAAAGTGAGATGTTACGCAGGCGCTTACATGCTTTTTCCATTCTTCTTCAGTCATGTCAGCTGATAATTTCTTCTGTGATTGTCCTGGGTTCAAAGATGGTTGAGATTTCTTCGAGGACGGTGCCGACTGCCGAGATGTTCTTGGTGTTCGATTCTTTTCAGATTTTGGCGGAGGAGTCGGGCTTTTTCTGGTTGGTGCCGGCGTAGGAGTTGGACTTTTTCTGGTTGGCGGCGAGAAGGGTAGGTCTCTGTGTGGAAAGTGCGGCTGATCATCATCGTCGTCACCCTCATCGTCCGAGCCAAACTTAATCAAGCTCTTGCGCCACGCAAGGAAGCCATGCACGCTTCTCCTAGATTTTGTTCCCATCCTCGCCAGGATCTCTACCTCCATTTTTCGGTATTGGCGGATGACATTGTCCACTTCTACCCTAGCGAATCCCTGTGGTATCGGGCGACAGTGCAAAACCTGCGACTCCTGGCATGGCCAAGCCCTGCCCTCAGCCACCTTTATGGTAATGCCATGTGTGGCCAAATGTAGCTTGCACGGTGTCGGTTCTTTGATGTCATCCACAGGAAAATGTAGTCCATGCTCTTCGGGAATCCTCAGTGGGCGCTTGCACCGCTCTTACGAGCACCGGGACTGATGAGCTCAGGGCTTTCACCGGGTGGCGGTCGTGAGCTGAGAGCTTTCTGTACGGCTTGCTCCACAGCCTTATCTAGTTCCGCTCTCTGTTCCTCTAGCGTTCTCGACAAAGATCTTTATCCGACGTTCAGCTTGATCTTCTCTTAATCTCTTTGAACGCTTGTACAACCATGCGTCTGCGGGGAAGGCTTCTTTCCACGTGACCAAACTAACTCCTCTGGTGTGACATGGATGCTCCTTGTTACCCAGGGCTATGTTTAGCTCGTCATTCTCCCTTCGTGGCGCGAAAGATCCTTGGGAAGACTGCATGTGAGCATCTGTGATTCTGCGCAGCACTTCCTGCTCTCTATCGCTTCTGAAGCTTAAGATGCCATCATCGGATATAGAAGCACCCCTCCCAAGCAACCAGTGCTTCGATCGTTCTCTTAAGGCGGTCGTCGCACGAATTATACCCCTGCGGGTTTGTTCTTCTTCGAACCGATCCCATGCTGGTATTTTCTTCACGTACCCTCGTGTTCCTAGTTTGTGAGGGTGAATATTCTTATCCGCGTTTGCCTTGTTCCTTTGACTTACTATGTGAGCTTCTTGGACATCTTATACGCATACAAATTCATCCCAAAACTCCCTTAACTTTGGGTACGTGTCAAAATTCGCGTTTCATTCTTTTTCACATAATTCTTGTTTAGTCTTTGTCTTCCAATTCTTCCACGCAAAGGCACATGATGTAGAGTGCTCGCTTTCTTTGCAACCAGCTCGGTCCCTTGGGGAACTGGAAAACTTGTTTCACTTGTCCTATAATGAGTTCTTCAGTCATTGGGTACCACCCGTGGGTCACCTCATGACCAATCCATGATCTATAGTGATGGGCACATCATCCCTAGCAAGAACCCCCGCAGCTGTCTGTCTGACCCCAATGATGACTCGTACAAAGAGGTTCCCATTGCCGAGAGCTCCACTATGTTAAAAATTCCCTTAAGCATCTTGTTCGGACCACGACTTGCACGCTGCCTTCGTTGATCAGACGTCTGAGCCTACAATTTGATCTTCTAAATTATTAGTAGTCTGGGCCTACAATGTTTTGGGAACCACAGTGTACTAAAACTTTACCTCGCCTACGTTAGTAATGTCAGGTTGGTCCATGGCAGGATCCTGCAAATTCAGATAGGATGTTGGGCTATTGTTAGGGCTACCCCTTTTTCCTTCGTCCATATTTGAGGGCCCAACTCCCTCCAGCACTTGTCCTTCGTCGGAGGCCATTCCTAGCAAGTTTACCAGAAATTTCAAATTAACAAGGTCATTTTTTAAAGACACATACAAATGAAGATTGACATTAAAGTTAATCCCGTCATAAGATGTTTACATATTCAACACTGTAACATGCTTGTTTACTATGTTTTTTCCCAAAAAGCATGTGCACAACTACGAACATGCTAAACTGTGTGACTAGTATGACAGCAAGTGCAACAGGATGGACAAAGGCAAATCTTGGAGAAATGGCATGACAGTCAAAATGATATTTCTTGGGAGCCCAGCTTCAATCAACCAAGTCATCTTAACACATACTTACACCACAGACATCTTAACACATTTTGTATGCCTTAAACATGAATGTACATAACTTCAAATACTTACACCACATATACATATACATCTTTGAAGAATATATAGACATATACATCTTTCGAGGATACATACACATATACATTATGGATAACAAATGAGTAATCTTATTTATTCTAGTCATATCACCAATTTCTATTCAGTCTAAATTCTACATGCAGCTATACTAGATTATCAGCCTGCTACAACTGAAGAAAATAAATAACTGGAAGTGCAAAGATGTAAAGCAGAAAGTTCATATCAACTGAGACTCCAACTTGAGGAAAGTTTCAGAAATATATATTCTTCGGCAATAGCTTGCTTTTTAACTTGTTTAGACAGAATTTTGTTTTCCTAACTCGAACCAGCATTTTCACATATCAGATATCATCCACAGAGCAACGCTTTACAGGTCACTAGGATAAAAAAATCATGACAACTGAAGCCAATCCTAACTTTCACAACGAATGCATCCCACATCAAATGCCTTAAGCTGTTGCAAATCATTCCATTAGTGAACTCCAATATTTCAAGCCATACAAAATTCATACAAAAACTAACCGGTAACCCCAGATTTGTATTCGCAGATTTATATACCAAACGAAACGTGCAACTCTACAGGTTACCCATCTCTTAAGAGCAATGCTCCACCAATATCAACTCAAGTCAATACAACTGAACTTATCAAGAAGTCTATACGCGAATCCAAGGCAGATGCAGGCAATCAGCTCAGTCTCATATCCGCGGGAACACAACCAACGATCTGTTAGTGTTATGCCCTTGAGGCAATCATTTAGATGATTGTCACATGACTATGTTTATGAATAATATTATGATTATTGGTCCAATGAATGTATATCATTGTATTGATCAACAAGTATGTGACTTGCTTATGAAGCTCTTTACTTAATGATGTAATTCGATAAATATCTCTGATCGGATTTCATCGTATAGGACAACGATGAATAGATCAGCACATGTAGTGATCGATGATCATGCTTCATAGATCATGGGATATGGAGATATCATCTATACATTGTGGACGCATGTTGAAGAACATAGGTTAGATAGACCCGCAATGGGACACTGCGAGAATGTTTCATTCTTATGTGTCATTAGTGTATCTCATACCTAGTAGATGTATGATCCTTA
The DNA here is from genome assembly GCA_036346275.1 of Otatea glauca. Lineage (NCBI taxonomy): Eukaryota > Viridiplantae > Streptophyta > Magnoliopsida > Poales > Poaceae > Otatea > Otatea glauca. Next base: position 54,105 of record JAYEVK010000324.1, on the reverse strand, counting down.
GACTTGAGATTGTCATATTCCCTACATGTGTAATAGTTTTCCTTGGTGCTATCAAACACTACTTCCTAACCGGATAGTTATAAAGGTAGCTTTCATGTTTACTATGAAACGTGCAGAGGGAAGTGAGCAGTCAAGATGGAATTTGCCACTCCAATGAAACGGAGATATATGACAAGGCCACTCGTGTGATATGATTAAGGAAGTGCATGGCCATGCCGTGATTGAGGAGTCAATCACAACTTATTAATATATCACGGATACGAGAGATGGATTGAATCATCAAAGGATGACATGCTTCTCGCCTTGAGATCAATCTTCATATACATGGCAAAGGTATTATTGCATGAGTACTTTTGATAGGTTCTGTCCGATTTGATCATAGTATGTTTGGGAGTTGGCATACTTTGCAAGAAGCCGCTACCAACTATTGGATTGAAAAGGAGTTTTCCGAATCCATGTCCAAACGTACGTGAACCTGCAGGTTACACACTTAATGGGCTGGGGCGCATTAATTTGGATTGAATCCGTAATTAATGAACCTCGTGGGCTTAGCACGATGGGCCCTAGTTTAGGTTTCATCTTGTGGCTATATAAGGAGGGGAGGAGGGAGGCGCAGGTGTGCTTTCCCACGGTTTAGGAGTGATTCACTCGAAACCCTAGCCTACTCCTCTCTTGCCCTCGCCGAGCGACTGTGTGCTTGCACACGACGCACGGCGTTCCATCTCTGGACGTGTGGACTACTACGGTGACGCTGCTGCGACTGCGGCGTGGGAGGACGATCCACGGCAAGGCGAGGACGATCCACTACATCGACGCAACACTACGGCGAGGACGATCCACTACATCGACGCTAAGGATTCCGCAACGCGGCGTCTAGTGGTAATCTTATCTATGATCCTTCTTGCGAGTAGCTTTCTGGTTACGCGGTAGGCTTTTTTTGTGCTAGTGTAGCATACCGCGTTCCTCTTCACGATCCACCCCAATTCCCACCACACACATCGAACCCAACCTAATACCAAAGCAACGCCCACGTGGCGGTACCTTCCGGAGGCGACGGTCAAGGTCTTGCGGCGACGGCTAGGGCGGTGCGGCGACGCCGAGGCGGTGCAACGGGGACGGCTGGGGCGGTGAGGCGCAGAGCGAGACGACGATCGGGGAGGTGCGACAGGGTGCGAGGTGACGGCGGGGCCGAGAGGTCGAGGCGACAGCCTGGAGGTCGAGGCGACGAGGTGGCGGTGCGACGGGGTGCAAGGTGACGGCGGGGCGGGGAAGTGGAAATGAGGGGCTGAGTGGCCCGGCTTTCGAATTTATAGGGTTGGAGTATCACTGCCGGGTCTCCACAAAATCCAGCAGTGATACACTATCACTGCCGGATCACAAACAGTACCGGCAGTGATAGCGGAATTATCACTGCCGGCTCACGCGCAACCCGGCAATAATACCTATTTTCACTATCGGTCCAATCTAAAACCGGCAGTAATACTACATTATCACTGCCGGGTGTATCTAGACCCGGCAGTGAAAATATTTATCACTGCCGGTTCAAAACAAAAACTGGTAGTAATACTTGATTATCACTACCGGGTTAATACTAGAAACTGGCAGTAATAAACCACGTCACTGCCGGCTTAATGAGACAACCGGCAGTAATAAGCACATTCAAATTATTTCTTTTCAAAGGGTGATTGCTTTGGGATTTTTGAAATCCTATCAAATTTTATCCAAATTTTCTGAAATTTTTTGGAGGAATACTTCAGGACATGTAATATTTGATTTAAATAGTTCCCCTTAGTTTTGAAAAAGTTGTAAAATTATAAAAATCCAGATTGCTCACTGTTTTAATAGTTTTAATATTTCAAAATAAAAAAATTCACACAAATTCAAACAAATACAGTAGACCAACCATTGCTTCAAAAATTCACACAAATACAAAAAATCACACGGATGAAGTTTAATCCACACAAATTGTTACATATGAGAAAATAAACATGTATTTAATTAGGACAACTAAGCTACGATTCAACCTTCGTTATGATCGCGGCGTATGTATGTAGCTTCGTCCTCACTCTCTTCCATGAGACCTAGGTCAACGTTCTCTCCGAAAGGAGGAAGCTCATCGAATTGGTTGTACTCTTCCTCGTCGACAACATTCTCAACTCCGACAATCCTTCTTTTTCTTTGAATGACCACGTGGTGCTCCATATTAGCTGGATCGGTTACAAAAAAGATTTGTGTAACAGAATTAGCATGTACGAATGGTTCTTCTCTGTATCTGACTATTTTGATGTCCACGGTAGTGATGCCGTACTTGTCGATGTTCATGCCCCTTGGAAGTTTTACCCATTGACACCGAAAGAGAGGGACCTTCAAAGGTCCGTAATCAAGCTCCCAAATCTCTTCTATGAATCCGTAGTAGGTTTTCCTATTTCCGTTGCTGTCATAGGCATCTATACGGATACCGCTGTTTTGGTTGGTGCTCTTTTTATCTTGTGCTCTTGTATAAAATGTAAAACCATTTATATCGTATCCTTGGAATGTCTGAATTGTAGTTGACGGTCCTTGAGCCAACACTTTCAACTGAGCGCACTCTGTCTCCGTATGCATCATGTGCCTACGCAACCAATCGCTGAAGTTATGTCTATGGTCTCTCGCGATCCAACCCTCTGACTTCGCTGGGTTTGTTCTGGATAGCATGCTCTTGTGCATGTTGACATACGGTGCCACCACAACTGATTGTCCCAGAACTGTGAAATGTGCTTGTGTGAATGAAGCTAGATTGTTTGTACGGAGTGATTTCTCGCCCAGTGTCCCTTTTCCCTGTAGCCTGCCCTCATGCCGTGATGTAGGCACACCAATTGGTTTGAGATCCATGTAATCAACGCAGAGCTCAATGACCTCCTAGGTTCCCCAACCATCTGCAATGCAACCTTCCGGCCGATGTCGGTTATGAACATATTTCTTTATAACCCCCATGAACCTCTCAAAAGGATAGATCTGATGTAGAAACACGGGACCGAGAATCCGTATCTCTTTCACAATGTGAACAACGAGATGGACCATAATATCAAAAAAAGATGGAGGGAAACACATCTCGAGCCTGCAGAGAGTGTAGACCACATCTTCCTGTAGCTTATCTAGTTTCAATGGATCGATGGCCTTCTGTGAAATCGCGTTGAAGAATGAACACAACTTTATAATTGGGTCTCGGACTTTCTCCGGCAGAACACCCCTAATTGCAATTGGAAGCATCTGCGTCATCATCACGTGGCAATCGTGAGACTTCATGCCAATTAATTTTAAGTATTTCATTGAGACTAGTCTCTTTATGTTGGCAGAGTATCCGGACGGAACTTTCACTCCACACAAGCATTCGCACAAGCTAATTTTTTCTTTCTTGCTTAGAGTGTAGCAGGCTGCGGGAAGGTACTTTTTCCCTGTATCCATGTCTTTGTGATGCAGCTCCTTCCTGAGTTTCATATCTTCAAGGTCCATCCGCGCTTGGAGAGTATCTTTGTTTTACGAGGTATATCCAATAAGATACCAAGCAAGTTGTCACACACGCTCTTCTCTATATGCATGACGTCGATTGCGTGTCGAACTTCCAAGTGCTGCCAGTAAGGTAGGACCCAAAATACTGATCTCTTTTTCCACAAAGGAGCCTTATCACGAGAACTCGGGATAGATGTACCGCTCTCCCATTTTCGTGAATAATTTTAAGATCCTTTACAACCGCAAATATCTCTCTCCCACAGGATTCTTCTGAGCTAAAGGTCTCCTTTGTCCCACAAAAGCTCTCTTATTATTGCGGTATGGGTGATCCTTGCGAAAGAACCTACGATGCCGCATGTAAGGCATTTTTTGATAGTTCTTCAGCCACCGACTAGCTGTACCATCTAAGCACTAGACGCATCCATTGAAGCCTTTTTCGTCTGCCCAACAGTTACCAAGGCGGGGTAATCATTGATGGTTACGAACAACAATGTGCGTAGGATAAAGTTCTCTCTTTTATACTCATCTCATACACGTACTCCATCGTTCCACAAGATTAGAAGATCTTCAACCAATGGTTTGTGGTACACATCGATATCATTGCCAAAGTTGCAGGGGCCCTTGATCGAGAGTGGCATCATAATGTACTTCCGCTTCATAAAAAGCCAAGGAGGAAGGTTGTAGATACATAGAGTTACCGGCCAAGTGCTATGACGACTACTCATGTTGCCGAAAGGATTCATCCCATCCGTACTCAACCCGAACCTCTTCACATCATATGCGAAGTGCTTCTTATATTTTCTGTCGATGTTCCTCCATTGCACAGAGTCAGCAGGGTGTCTGAGCATTCCATCCTTCTTACGCTCTTCGGCGTGCCATCGTAGCAATTGGGCATGCCTTTTGTTCGCAAACAATCGATTCAAATGGGGAATTATAGGAAAATACCACACCACCTTACGGGGGGATCTCATCTTCTTACGCTTCACCCCGACATCGTCATTATCGATGTCATCATCGTTGCCCTCTGTAAGGACCCGAATCCACTGATTCGAACCCACTGTGTTTACCACACTAGTCCCAGGATCAACGCTAGTGCACACAGCTCAACATTGGTACATATCACATCATACTCAACGATAATAGCAATAATAGCTCATTTATTGATATAGCTAAATGTACGATCTTATGACCAACTTACATTATTAAGCCACGCAGGGCAAGACTGGAATTATAAGCGATTAATTAAGAAGCGGAAAAAGGAAAACGTAGATAGCTCATCAGTTCACCACAGGCAACAGACAAGGCTCGGACCCTAATGACTTGCGTCCTCTTGGAACTCCTCCTCCAACACAGGTGTAGACTCTTCGACTGTTGATTATTGTTGTTGGCAAGGGTGAGTACTTAAAGCACTCAACAAGTTGTGCACAGAATGCAATTCTCTGTAACTATATCATGGTTATTTTGCAGTAAGCAGCATTCAGGAACAATTATAATGAATATATTATAAAGACTTGTAAAACAAATAACAATAGTAAGTAGATTCAGTATTTCTCAAATAAACCAAGTTTGGAAATTAATTAAGCTAACCCTTAACTGTAATTCCTGAGCATTGCTCAATACCGCGAGCACGGGTATCCGAATAGTTTTACACTCTGCAGAGGTTATGCACTTTACCCACGCGATACAACCAAACACCACAAAGGCGAGTGATTATAACAAAGCCTTTACCATGCGCTGGCTTAACCCGATACTACCCGCTAAGGTTTCAACACTGTGGGACTGCTTACCACATCCAGGGCCCCCTCTTGCGCCACGTGAGTTACACCATAACTCGGGAACTCACATTGACCACGATAGTACCAAAGTTAAGACATTGCAAATTACTCAGCAAGGCTGGCCCATACCAGACATGTGGTTGCATGGTTGACTCAGGTCAAAGGCTTGCAAGGTTAAGTCCTTAGAGTGATCGAGGCAAGGCATCCGCATACCCTCTGCCCATCGGGCCCACCTTGGCATACTCACCCCTTGTCACTTGCCCCAATCTAAGTGATTATCACCCAGTTGATTACCAAGCACGACGTGCTATCAACAATTCAACATCGTTGCGTGACATGACTCACCACACAACTCAATCTCATCGTGTGATCCCACATGACACACAAGTTCTTAACATTGTTGCATATTCCATTAATCAAGATTATTTATCAATGATTCTGACACATGTGATGATGTGGCGTGGCTAAGCAACTAATACGGACTAACCATCCCATGTTGATTATATTTACCAACCAACTATATTGAACCAATCTAGGGTGACAATAGATCATGGCATACGATGACAAGGGAGGGTATAGATCAATCTGGTACATTAGCTAAGCCCAATTTAGTTTGAACAACTATACCCTTGAGATAATATGCAATAAGGTAAAGCAAATATAGCAATTTTATAAACATGGGTTCAACATGATCAAAGCACAACTTGCCTTGGAATAGGTCCTAATCTTGGTCTGGAGCTTGCTCTTGAGTTGCTGGATCTTCCTTCGAAGCGTCGCACAATTCAACGTCTACGCGTACCGAAGGAGAAAAGTAACTAAATACCAAAACAGAGAGCAAATGAACTCCAAAAATCAAATAAAATTCACCATTAAATATATCTCAATCTTAAAAATTTTTAGAAATTTGAATCACTCAAATCTGAGTTAAAATGCAAAAGTTATAGCCTTTTGAAGTTTGAATAAATAGTGAAAATACAGAAAATTTGAATTTCAGAATTAACAGAATTATTTTTAAACTGAAAAACCGATTTACTGCGTCAGCATGACGTCAGCCTGATGCCAGCCAATCAGACGGTGACACGTCGCGCCGGTGCATGGACTGAGTCCACCCACCCGCGCTGGCTCACGGTGGACGCGGTTCACAGCGCCTCGGTTCTGCGCTCGACACGCGGCGGCACGCGATTGGTCGCGGCGCCGGTGCAATCTGGCGTGCCCAGATCCGATCGAACGGCGATGAGCAAGGGGACACGCGGCTAAGGCTCGATCGCTCGATTTGGATCCGACGGCCTCCGACACCCGAGACGCTTACCCACGTGGCACGATCCGGAGCGTTCAACGAAGATCGAACGGCTGGAAAAGCTCGAACCCGGCGATGGCGATGCGGTGGCGTAGCTTCACCAGCAGTGGAGAAGACGACGTCGGCGATGGCGTTCTGGCGATGAAACGGCGGCGATTCTTCACGGGTCTGACGCGGCACAGCACGGGGGTCACCGATCTGGGACCGGCACGGCTCGGAACGGCGAAACGGCGGCGGAAAACAGACGAAAACCACGGCGGAGTCTTCGGTGAGTCCGGTGAGCTCGCACAGGCAGGCGGAGGTGTCTCGGCGTGCGAAAATTGACGGACGGGTGCGGCGTGGGGTGAGGGTTTCAGCGCCCGTGGCGGCGCCTTAAATAGCCGCACGGGGAGGCGTGCGCAGCACGGAAATCGGAGGCGGTTGTCATGGCGGCGGCGGACTCCAGCGGCAATACGGAGAGGTGACGCGGCATCATCCGGAACGTCCACGCGTCATTCATCCGACGGCCCCAAGCGCTCGGCTGACGCGGCGAAGGCGCAGCCGTTGGATCTCGATCCAACGGTTGACCACATTAGGGTTAGGGTTTCGCTGCGAACGGGCTGACTGGGCCGCACAGTAGTGGGCCGGCCCATTACTGTTCACAAGATTTTTAAAAGATTTCTCATTTAAAATAATTACAGAAATTCATTTTATTTGTTTTAGGCAATAAAATAATCAGGAAAATTCCTAGAAAATTCTCAAAAATACTTTGAGACATTTTGAACTCAGATAAAATATTTTTGACAAAACATTATTTTAAATTTGCATAAATTTAAATAGTTTTCATCAAAGGCCAAAATACTTAATTTATAATTAATTCAAATAAATCCAGAAAAATCCAAATAAATTCCAGAAAAATCATAAAATGCACAAATGACAATAAAATAATTATTTGGATGAATTTTGGGATGTTACACCCTTATACCGCTTTGCTTTGCAAACAGCACAACCATCCAAGTCCGCAAACTCATTGCGATACAACATGCAATCATTTGGACATGCGTGTATCCTTTGTACTTCCAGTCCCAACAGGGAGACAACCTGTTTGGCCTGGTACGTACTTGTAGGCAACACGTTACCCTCTGGAAGCAAATCCCCCAAGAGACATAACAGCTCAGTTAAGCTCTTATCAGACCAACCATTGCTTGCCTTCAACTGTAGTAGTGTAAGCACGGTCTGCAATTTTTTGTCCTCCTCCTTGCAACCTGGGTACAATGGTGTTGTGGAGTCCTGTACCATATGTTGGAACTTATGAAACTCTCTTTCACTCATGAAGTCTCCCTCCCCATCACGCAACATTTAATCCAGATCGTCGTCGTGGTTGTCGACAAACGTATCTTCAACTGCCGTCATATCGTTGTCTCCGTCATCTTTAGTAATGTGTTGCCCTTCATGTACAATCTCATCTTCGCCATGCTTGGTCCAACAGGTATAGCCAGCCTTGAAACCTTTTCGAAGCAAGTGTGCACGTATCGACTCTATGGTAGAAAACAGCTTCTGATTTTTGCAATCAACGCATGGACAGCACATGTAGTCCACCAGATTCTTCGACATGTGCGCCGCAGCCACGTTTAGAAAATAACTCACACCATTAAAAAACTCTGCCCCGCAACGGTCCGTGTCATACATCCACCTTCGGTCCATCTACAATTAATTAAATCAAACACTACATAAGCATATAATTGCAAATAACAAATAATTGTAAACGATTAGATTTAAAAATCTATGTAGCAATTTTGACTATATTAAAATACATCAACCTTTTTCCGTTATGTAAATATCCATGTAGCAATTTTTTAGTATTGTAAAAAATGAAAATAATTGTAAATAGTTAGGATATATTTGGACTATATTAAAATATATCAATCTTTTTTCATTGCGTCAATATCCATCTTGCAATTTCTTATTATTTAAAAATTTGGAAAAAAATTGTAAATACATAGGATATACTTTGAGTACATTAAAATACATCAACATTTTTTCATTAGGTAAATATCCATCTAAAAAGTTTTTATTATTTCAAAATTTGAAAATACATGAACCTTTTTTCATTATGTAAATATCCATGTGGCAATTTTTTATTATTTAACCTCGAAAAGAAGTACAATATGAATTTTAATAGATTTTTCAGCAGCAAATCGTCGCAATCTACAAATCGAGCAAAGACAGAGCACCTCTTTGTCTTTGCTCGATCGGTCGGGAGGCAGGGGTCTCAGTTATATAAACGACTTATCACTGCCGGTTCTGCGCAGAACCGGCATAAGCTTAAGCTCGGAAAATCATATTGCGAAAATAATATCACTGCCAGTTCTAGTCTCAAACCGGCAGTGAAAAGTCAAGTACCACTGCCGGTTTAAGAACGAATCGGCAGTGATATATCTCTGCCGGTTGTTGTCTCAAACCGGCAGTGATATCTTGCTTTTTACTGCCGGTTGTTTGCATGAACCGGCAGTGATAAGGTCTCCCCCCCAACTTAAGTTTCGAACCGGCAGAGATATGTTATCACTGCCGGCTCGGCCCTAACCGGCAGTGATATGCCGGCAAGGATTGCCTGTTCTGTAGTAGTGCATATTGTTTGATGTTAGCTTCTTGTAGATGTTCAGTTAGCCATGTCCTTATTGTATGGAAATTAGCGTACACATTACAAGGATTCTATACATGTTGATTATTTCTGGAGGTGTGCACTACGATGCAAGCTTTTGAGGATACATGACAAACAGTTTGTTAACGTCAATCATCTGTATTGTTTCCCACATAGTTGTTCTATATGAACTGCCTATAAAAATTATCTAAACACAAATAGTATGCGATTAATATGGACAACTGCTTTGTAGTTGTTTCAGTGGAATTTTTTTCTAGTCTTCGTGCAAGGCATTTGTAGGTGGAGTTAAGAACCGTCTGGATTTTCTAGTCAGCGTACCGAGTCGTGTATAGATCCCATGTCATAGGCTCTAGGTATTTGATAATATTGAGGGAGATTCATAACCTACATAGATCCCAAATTTCCAGTAAGGTCCCGTGGTGGTACGATGTGGTGGAGAGATTGGCACATATACAAGATGCTGACAAACTTTCGCAGATAGAAAATACTTGATTCTTTCCCACACATTAGCTGCAAAGGGGAAAATCATGGTATGCAGTTGGTCTGAATTGAATTAATGATGCAGTATGCAGCACTGCATAGCCCCAACAGCTGGTGGGTAACCTACAATTCTGCAAGAGTGGCCTAGCAATAAGTTTTACTCTCTTAATTAATGACTCTGCAAGGCCATTTTGAGTGTGGACATGAGGCACAGAATGCTCTACATTAATGCCCAGAGCCATTGTCGGGACCAGAATATGCAAATCCGGACCCTTTGTGTATACTGCACTAGTCCAGGATCACGCTAGTGCACACAGGCTCAACATCGGTAAATATCACAATTATACACATCAAAAACAATATGAAAGACATCATATATTAAATAATACTATTTAAATGACCTTAAGGTCAACATAAATGACTATGCCTCTCAAGGCTAAACAATAAATTAAACTGCAGCAGAATGAAAACGTAGGCAACCCTTCAGTATATCATAGTCAACTGACAAGGCTTGCACCCTAACATTCATCTCTTTTTAGTACTTCCCCTCCAGCATGGATGTAGACTCCTCAGCTGGTGATGTTGTTGTCGGCAAGGGTGAGTACTTAAAGCACTCAACAAGTTGTGCACAGAATGCAATCTATGTAACTATATGCAAGGCTTATTCCAAAGGAAAATGCTATTATGGCTATTTTGCAATAAGCAACATTTATGAACAAATACAATAAATAGATTGTAAAGACTGTAAAACAAATAACAATAGTAGATAGATTCAACATTTTTCAAGTAAACCAAGGTTTCCATTCCTTAATCAAGTTCGAACCTCCCATATGGCAATTCCGCCATCCCAACCAAGTTTCCATTTAATTAAGCTAATCCTTAACTGTAATTCCCGAGCATTGCTCAATACCACGAGCACGACTATCCGAATAGATTTACACTCTGCAGAAGTTATGCACTTTACCCACACGACATGATCGTCTCTTGTTGCCAAGCTATTGACACACTTCCATTAGTGTGTCGGCGGAGAGATCATGACAAAGCCTTTACAATGCTCTGGCTTAACCCAGTACTACCCGCTAAGGTTTCGACACTTGTGGGTCTGAAAACCACAACCAGGGCCCCCTCTTGCGCCATCTGAGTTACTCCATAACTCGGGAACTGACACCGCCATTGATAGTACCAAGCTAAGACATCACAAATTAATCAGCTAGGCTGTCCGATGCTAGACATGTGGTTGCATGATTGACTCATGTCAAAGGCTTGTAAGATTAAGTCCTTAGGATTATCGAAGCAAGACTTCCACATACCGTCTGCCCATCGGGCCTACCTTGGCATACTCGCCCCTTGTCACTTGCCCCAATATAGGTGATTACCACCCCAATTTATTACCAAGCACCATGTGCCATCAACAATTCAACATAGTTGTGTGACATGACTCGCCACTACAGCTCAATCTCATTGTGTGATCTCATATGACACACAAGTTCATATTATTGTTCCATATTCCATTAGTCAAGATTAAACATTAATGATTGGAGTACATGTGATGACGTGGCATGGCTAAGCAGCTATGACATTCTAACCTTCCCATGTTGATCTTATTATTAACCAACTATAGAGAACCAAGGGTGACAATAGACCATGGCATACAAATAACAAGGTAGGGTATAGATCAAATTGCTATAATAGCTAAGTCCCAATTTAAACTGTTTGCACCGAAATTCGGCAAGCTTGGTCAAAATTGGCAATAAAGTCAAAGATACGGTATTAACGGACAGGATGGGAAGGTTTGGAGATATTTTGGTAACTGCAAGATTTTAAAACAACCATCCGAGACAAGGCCGATACGAAACGGACTTAAAGCGTGTTGTAACAGGACACGATCGGCCGAGGGTATAAAAGAAGGACCAAAGCGAGCTGCAAAGGAATCATCATAAACACAATACAATCAACCAGCTTTTACTTTCTTCCTGTCGACTAGGAGTAGCTTTTGTAATTTAGTCTCTGTAATCGATCTTGATCAATAAAGTTGCGCATCGCCGATTGTTGATCTTCTTCAATTACACCCTGTGTTTGATTTATTCTCGATTTTGTTGCGACGCCTTCTTCGTAATCAATCTACCTTTATCCTCCGATTAGCCTTAATCGCTAATTAGACTTACCTTGTTACTTTGATCTTAATCGCTTCAAGTTGATTGGGTCTAAGCCGATTGATCGTTACGATCGGCTTTTGAGTAAATTTTATATTTTACCTTGTTCTGAGTCAAATCGACCGCACGCTCTTGAACTGTGTTCGCCTGCGGTGTCTTCTTTGTCGAAACCCTACCTCAAGTTTTTGACGCCAACACACTCTGGCACGCCGGTGGGACACGCAATGTCTTCATCGAAGTCGATTCCGCCATCGATCTCAAATCGAAGCTATAATCGCCCCAACAATGGACGATTTACGCGAGCAACGCCAAGAGATTGAAGCTCGGAAGGCTGCGCTAGAAGAGATGATGCTAAGCCGCTATCGTAAAACAAGACGTGGCGCCACTCAAAAATCCGCCTCGCCGACGGTCAACGCTCGGGCGGCGGGTGTAACGTAACAAGTAAGCCGATATCTTCCTACTCGCCGAATTATCGGCTATGATTAATCACCTGCACCACGCCTTATTAAACCAATCATCGCTCTTGTTACAACACTCAAGCCGATGATAGCGAATAATGTCAAATCTATAGCCCAGGAGTTAGCCTCGTCAGGAAGCCTGCTCGACCCACTGCAAGCTCTGCCAAATTATCCTGTTTTTTCAATATCACAAAATACGCAGAGCACAATGGCCGATCCTAAACCATCGCCTGTAACCTCACCCCCCACCATGCTGCCCACACAACCCACGGTCATATTGCCTAGGGACCCTCGGTCAAGTGGGGTGAGCCATTACTACGCCTATACCGATGCCGCTAGGATGGATGCATCAATCAATTTGCCTCCGTCGGCTCCGTTCTATGCCTTTCCCCAATCGGTTTCACAGCCGATTGACTCCGAGAGATTCCCACAAGAACCTACCCTGCTAAGGAACCTAGGTCCACATAGGGTAGTAACATACTCAACCATTTGCCCCAAAGGTTTAAGCTTAAACCAGGCATAATCGACACGATCAGTATGGTCGTGTGCCGACGGCACAACATAATTGGCAACCCGAGCTTGCACTCGGGGGGCAGGACGCCGATTATGACCGACATCATCAAGGGCCTACTATGCCAACGGCCGATAACGCTAATCGGGCCGACGATCTCTCGCCGCCTTGAGGGACCAATTCGCATACAACCAAAGGGAAGGTTATCGGCTGTAAAGCCGCACTCGATTACATAGATCGCATGCGTTACCCTCATAATTTCAAAGTCCCGGACTTTGCCAAATTCTCTGGGATGATTCTATTACCACCACGAGCATGTTGGACGCTTTATCGCGAGTGCGTGAAGCGCCCACCGACGGGCTAAAAATTAGACTATTCCTTTGTCTTTATCGAGGCGATTTACGTGGTTCACCTGTTTACCTCCGAATTCGGTCCATTTATGGAACGATTTGGAAAGCCGATTCCATGAATATTTCTTTTCAGGCAGTTTGGAGCTCAGAATTTCAGATTTGAGTTCCGTACGCCAAAAGTTTGGGGAATCGGTAACGGATTATATCAAGAGGTTCAGAGAAATTAGGAATCGGTGTTTTAGCGTTACGTTGCCTGACAACCAACTCGCCGATTTAGCATTTCAAGGTTTGATCCCGCCGCTTAGGTAGAAATTTGGAGGGCAAGAATTCACCGACCTTGGCCACTTATTGCATCGCGTATCGGCTCAAGAAAGCCGATTCACTGATAATAAGGTGTTCAAAGACAGATTCAAAAATAGCAATAACAAAGAAAAGGACAAGGCTAAGGTCAATATGGTTGAATATTGCCCTAGTGCTTCGTCGGAAGACGAGGAAGCAGAAATAAATATAGCCGAATGGGTTCCTTACAAATAGAAGCCGATCAAGAAGGAAAAAATTCAAGAACCATTAAGCCCAAGGGGAATCCCCAGGTGGGTAAATGGTACAAAGCAGAGAAATCTCCATCAAGGCATCCAGCGAAAAGGTCAAGTCCAACGTTCTCACAATTAATGGAGAAATACGAAAGGATGAATAGCCGACCACGGAGTAATACCCGTCGGTCGGATAATTTGTACCGTACTGAGAATGTGGAGAGGGCACATAGAAGGTGTCCCTTTTGGCAGTTTTGCTAGGAAAGAAGAGTAGCGTTACCATCACCGTACACCTACCCGATGGAACATTATCCCCAAGACGATTGGCCAAGGCAATCGGCCAGAGATAGGCTATCTGGGCCGATCAGAGAGCAGGGCAGAAGTCACAGAAGGCCGGTCCACGAGAGAATATCTAAACCGAATCAAGAACCGAGCCAAGACAAGATGCACGAGCCCAGTTCTAATCAAGAAGATTTGGCTGGTCAAATACGGAAGCCGGTGGAACCCAAACCCAGGTGGTGTCCATCTGGCCTGAGCCGATCGCAACGACGACGGCTTCAGAGGCTAAGGACGCAAGAGATTCGTGAGGCCGACGCAGAGAGAGAGAGAGATGAAGTGTTTAACGAACTTCGTCCAGTTAAATGCGTCAAAAAAGAGTGGAGAAGAAAAGAACAAGCCGAAGAAGATTTCGAATCGGCTGATGACTTGGATTCTCCCATGATTCGGGATGACACGCCTCCAATGGATATTAACATGGTGTTCACATTGCCTACCGAGTTCGTAGTCGAATCCAGAATCGCCAAAGAGGCGCTTGCTCACCGTGCTCGGCTGCGTAACGCCATCTTTGAGAAACCCAAAGATGATCATCGCATCCAAAACCATTGTATCTGAAAGGGTATATAAATGGCAAGCCGATATCAAGGATGCTAGTAGACGGGGAGCCACGGTGAATCTGATGCCGCATACCGACATGCAAAAACGGGTAAGTCCGACGAAGACTTAATCAAAACTAACATGGTTCGAATGACTTCACGGTGACCCTACTGTAGCAAAGGGTGTCATGGTCATTGAGTCGATCGTCGGCACAAGACCTTGCCGACGACATTCTTTGTAATTGATGCCAAAGGAAACTACGCAGTCTTTGCTCGGGGGATTGGATTCATGCAAACTCTCAGATCCCATCGACCATGCATCAAGCGCTTGTTCAATGGAACGGAGAAGAAGTTGAGGTCGTTCTGCCGATACATCGCTCACATTGCCATGGCTAGCTCGATGCGAATTGGCAACACGAAGAAGTCGGGTCGCATATCGCAAGGCGCCGGACGATCGCGATTTCATTTGTGTGAGCAAGTCGGTCTCATGCCGATCGATGTCAAGCGGGCACTTTTGATCGGGCAAATGAAGTATTACGCCGATGGGGACAAGAAAAACATTGAAAGCGCTGCAGATAAAATGCAAAGCTATCGGTAAACAACGGATAGCTACGAAGCCATCAAGATTTTGAAGAAATTGAGAAGTTAGGTCAAGGCTTCACATCCACCGATTTACTTGAAGAAGTCGATATAGGTAGCGTGATAGAAAAGACCGACTTTTGTTAGTGCAAATTTAGGTGTAAAGTACAAAGAAAAACTAATAAAAATCCTTAAGGATTACAAGGATTGTTTTGCTTGGGAATATCACGAAATGCCTGGATTAAGCCGTCAGCTTGTAGAACATCGGCTACCTATAAAATCGGGTTATCGGCCGTTTAAACAGTATCCTAGGCGTTTCAATCCAGCCTTGTACCAAATTATAAAAGAAGAGATAGAACGGTTGTTGGAGGCAAAATTTATCGCCTTGCCGATCGCAGAGTGGGTTTCCAACATTGTTCTGTTATGAAGAAAATGGAAAGCTTGGGCATGCGCCGACTTTAGAGATTTGAACAAGGCGACGCTGAAGATGAATACCGATGCCGATAGCCGATATGCTTATCGATGTCGCATCGTGGAACAAGATCATAAGTTTTCTAGATGGTAATGCCGGTATAACCAGATACTCATGGCGAAGTTTATATACCAAAGACACTTTCGGATGTCCCGTGCAATAGGATTGTTCGAGTGGACGGTAATGACTTTCGGCTTGAAGAACGCTTGAGAAAAATATCAGCGAGTGATGAATCTGATCTTTCATGACTTAATCGGCCACATTGTCGAAATATACATTGATGATGTAGTGGTAAAATCGCGTAAGATTTACAACACTTGGCCGATTTAGAAAGAGTTTTAAAAACATAAGATCGCATACGGTCTAAAGATGAATCCTTTCAAGTGCGCGTTTGGATTTACCGATTTGGGCTTTTTAGGCTTCATGGTGCATGAAAGAGGGATTGAAGTCAGCCAAATAAGGGTTAAAGCTATAGCCAATACTGAGCCACCGACATGCAAGAACGAGTTACAAAAGTTGATCGGCAAAATTAATTATCTCCGTCGGTTCATCTCAAACCTCTCCGGTAGGATTCGTGCTTTTGCTCCATTACTAAAGTTGAAGGACAATGAAGAATTTATATGGGGAGCCGATCAGCAGAAAGCTTTCAATGAAGTCAAGTATTTGTCCAACCCTCCAGTCTTGGCTGCGCCTCAAAAAGGGGTCCCTTTCAGGCTATATGTTTCGGCTGAAGAAGATACTATTGGAGCTGTATTAGCACAAGAGGTGCATGGTAAAGAAAGGGTTATCTTTTACTTAAGCCGACGATTGCTAGATGCAGAAGTCAGGTACCCTTTTATCGAAAAACTATGTTTGTCTTTGTACTTCTCGTGCACAAAACTAAGGCACTACATATTAGCATCGGCCTGTAAGGTAATCTGCAAAACCGATGTTATAAAATATATTTTGTCAGCTCCAATTCTGCGAGGTCGACTTGGCAAATGGGCTTACGCCTTGGTCGAGTTCGACTTATCATATGAATCGGCCGAAGCAGTCAAAGGACAAGTCTTAGCCGATTTTATAACAGGACATGACATAGCGGCAAACTTAGTCTTGGTAGCACCATGGCAACTGTTCTTTGACGGATCAGTATGTGGGGAAGGTGATGGTATCGGTATTGTACTCACTTCACCCAAAGGGCATAGCTTTGAATTTGCATTCCAGCTAAATAGCCGATGCTCCAACAACCAGGCAGAGTACGAAGCGTTACTCGAAGGCTTACTATTGTTAGAAAATATTGGAGTAAGAGCTGTTGAGGCATATGGTGATTCACTATTTGTAGTACAGTAAATAAAGGGAGAATACCAATGTTGGGATGAAATACTACTGAGATATTTAGAACAATGTTTAGAGATTATCAGCTCTTTTACGTCATTTTCTATCGGTCATATTCCTCGTGAATTGAACGATAGAGCTAATGCTTTAGCTTAGCAAGCATCAGGATATAAGGATTTCACAAAAGTCAGGAGACTGAACTGGTGAGCAAAGCAGTCATGTGCGCAGATATTGCTGATTGGAGAACACAAATAAAAGATTATCTAGTCGATCCATCCAAGCCGACAGAACGAAAGATACGACAACAAGCGTTGAAATACGTTGTTTTGGACAATATACTATATTATCGGACTATGGAAGGTTTGTTGTTGAGATGTCTTGAAACTGAAGAAGCGCGGGTGGCAATGGGTGAAGTACACGAAGGGATTTGTGGTTCTGATCAATCGGCACATAAGATGAAATGGATGCTCAGACGGACAGGTTATTTTTGGCCGACGATGCTAATGGATTGTTTTAAGTACTATAAAGGATGTCAGACATGTCAAAAGTTCGGCAACATACAACTAGCACCAGCATCGGTTTTACATCCAATTATTAAACCTTGGCCGTTTAGGGGTTGGGGAATAGATATAATCGGCCAAATATTTCTGCTTTAGTAAAGGCCACAAATTTATTTTGGCTGCAACCGATTACTTTTCAAAGTGGGTTGAGGCAATCCCACTTAAGAAGTTGACTAGTGTTGAGGCGATTAGTTTTGTAAATGAACATATCGTCCATCGGTTTGGAATACCACAAACAATCACGACCGATCAAGGTACGGTATTCATGTCTAACGAGTTTCAAGGTTACGCCACAAGTCTAGGGATCAAATTGTTAAACTCTTCGTCATATTACGCTCAGGCTAATAGATAGGCCGAGTCGTCTAATAAAACACTAATCAAGTTGATCAAAAGAAAAATTGATTAGAAGCCAAGGAATTGACATTCGACTCTATCGGAGTCACTTTGGGCCTATCGGCTATCTTATCACGGAGCGACAAAACTTTCACCTTACCAATTGGTGTATGGACAAGAAGCTGTTTTACCTGTAGAAATCAACATTGAGTCGATACGAATAGCCGATTGCAATGGTTTGTCGGCTCAAGATTACAATGACTTAATGGTCGCATGACTTGGATGAGTTAGCGAGTTACGCTTTTTCACGCTTGATCGGCTTAAAAGAATAAGATCGAGTTGCAAGGGTATACAATAAAAGGGTCATGCCTAAATCTTTCGATCGCCGATTTAGTATGGAAAACAATTTTGCTGTTGGTTCTAGGGATAACCGATTTGGAAAATGGTCACCTCGGGAAGGGCCATACAAAATTAATCGGCTAGTTGGTGGAAACTCGTACTTCATGGAAATAGTAGAAGGGTATGTCTTGCCTAAAGCAATTAATGGGAAATATCTAAAGAAATACTATCCTAGCGTTTGGATCGGAGCCTAGCCGACTAAAATCTTGTTCAGAGCCAAGATTAACACGATGCTGTTAATCGGCTGAAAGGATTGCAAACTCAGGATATAGGCAAAATATAAATCGGTTAAACAGCCGATTATAAACATTGCAAAATTTCAAGTATTCAAAGTATTTGAGCAAGTGTTTTGGAACTGTTAAAAAGGTTACATCCCAGAGCCTGGGAGTCGTGCTCCCAAAGCCGATAATGCTCCAAAGAAATTTTAGCTATAGTTTCTCGCACCTCATCCAGATTCTCATCTTCTCATCGCCTTGCCGGGATGGGTACAAGTTTAGCCGATTGCTCTTTAAAGCTTGCTACAGCCGATGCTATTTCTGCCTTTTGTTGCTTAGCGGCCGAAGTTGTTTTTTCAAAGGAATCTTGGCCTTCAGCAATGAGCTTTATCGTTTTCGACAATTCATCCTCAAGAAATTTCTTAGTGGTTTCCAATTTACAAGGGAAGTTTTGTTAGCTTTGAGATTCTATGGTTGCATCAAACTTTTCTTCTTTGCCTTCGCCTCCAGAACCATTTTGTCAAGAATCCTCTGGTCGGCTTCTTGGGCTTCTCTCTTCTTCTTCCTTTCTTGGGCTGCCTCCACCAAAGCTTTTTTCTCATCCAGATGGCATACTTCAAGCAGTGCAGCCATGGCCGCTGGTGGTAGATCGGCCTCAACTGCAGCCATAGCATCCCGGATTGGCTGATTATGATTCAGGATCTCTGACTGCGGCCTGGACACTAGATCAAAAAGCTTATTGAGGCGATCTTGCATTCCAGGAGCCGATGAGACCGCAGCCGACGCATCTTTTGAGACCGCAATGATGTTACAATTGCGAGATGTAATCATCGGCTGCAAAGACCTCTGGGTCATCCAAGTCCGATAAATTAAAGCCGAGAATGTTGGATGTATCGGAAATCTCTAGAGCAGCAGCGGTTGTTGGCGATGGTATCGGCTGAGGAAGCAATGACTCTTTGGCTGATATATCAGATAAGCTTGATAGAATGTTGGCCACTTGTGCCGACGCGGTAGGCTGAAAGAGAGAATATAATGAAAACCGATGGTTTAAATCAATATTCGTAAAATTTTTGAGATGGAAAAAATACCTGAGCAGTGGCCGATCCGTGCGGTGAACTTTTGCCATTTTGTTCCTGTGCCTTGGAGTGTTTTTTGTTGGCAGGAGCTTTGGTGGACTTTGGCTTCTTCTTCTCTGAAAATTCATCGGTTGGAAAGTTAGTTAAATGAGAAACGGAAAGAATAAAAGGAACAAGAGATGGTCGGGTATAATTTACTTGGTTGCTGTTGTCTTTCTAAATCAGATAAAGATGGACTTTGAATACCCAAAGAACCGGAGGTATAGCCGGTAAGTGCAGTTGCCTTGTGCGGTCGTTTTCCTTTGCTTACTGCAGGAACATCGATCGGCTTCTTGCCATCAGCTTTAGTCTGCAAAGAGGAGTATAAAGCCGATGAGATAAGTTCGTATGGGCTGCGATGGAGAAAAGTTAAATAGATTAATACCTCGCTAGTAATATTTACGAGACTTGTATTATCATATCCGGAGCTCGATTCGTCGCTTGAATCGTTATCTGAAGAGACCATCGGCTCAGATAGGTCTAGGAAAAGGGCAGCAATAATAGCTGATGGAGAATGATCAAGGAGAAGCGCTTCTGCAATTGAAGACCACCACGCAGAGTATCGGCTAGACCGACGACTGTTCAAAACAAAGTGCGGCAAGGATCTGATTTGCAAATCATCGGCTATTTTCAAGACCATGTTGGCTGCAGCTAAAGATCGTACTCTGGTCCTGGGCTGTACTAAATCAAGGAGTGAAAGGTTGGGGATCATCTGACCGAAACCTAATTGTCTAGCAAAGACGGAAGGATGGTAGAATTCATATGAAGGCTGGAAGGTACGGTTTCTTGTATTAAAGCCGACATGAAAGACACCAGGAGAAATAAATTTTTTAATGAAATCCAGAGTCGATTCAGGCATCTCAGTAGCTGAATCTAGATGAAGAAAAGATGGCCAATCAAAATCGGCTGCGTTGGTATAACTGAAGAAGTCTTGTTGGCTAAAATCATTACTATCCAAGTTCAGGAAGAAAGATAAGTATTTTTTCAGGCTAACTGGAGAGATCTTCTTGCTGCCAGAACACATAATGTATCTTTCGCCATAAGATCGGCTGGCTCTGAATTCTAGTGCTGCATTTTCTGGTGTGTCTTCGCGAGGAAACGCCGAATCTTCTGAAGGATCCAATTTGAAAGATCAGCTAAATAAGCAGTACAACCATACTTGGATGAACCACAGAGGACCGCCTACATTGCCGACGCAAAATCTGGCAAATCCGGTAAATAGCCGACTCCTAATCACATGCATCATTTGACAGACTGCTCCTAAGAACATTTTTCCTAATGCTAGCCGACGACCCTCTACCAGCTGTTCCGCTATTAGCTGATATACTTGTGTTGGTCCAAGAGACGCTCCACAGAACAAGAAGCGGTCTAGCCAAAGATTCAGGAATGCAACGTGCTCTTCGTTCGATACTAGGCCATTAACCTTGTTGTTATTTCCAATATATTTTGCCCAACCTTCACCTTTAGATCGGATAAGCTTATATTTTGGTTTTCCACTAAAAGTCGATACTTGATCTCCATCTGGCCGAAGACAACATAATTGAGCAACGTCTAATAAAGTTGGGCCGATGGGGCCAGTATGAAACAGGAAGGCGTTGAAGGTCTCCGACCAGAAATAACAGGCCGTGGCCACTAAGGGCTCATTGGCTTCTGGATCGGCTAAAGAGAGAGGGATGCATTCAGCTATACCCATCCTTTCCCATTCTTTTCTTTTCTGGGCAGCCACGCGAATATACCAAGATCTCCATCCTTTGAGCGTTGGCCATGACACAAGCTTTTTCCCAGCTCTCTATATTAAACGCAGAGTGGCCGATAGAGGAGGCGAGGAATGTCCGGCTAATAACCGTCTTTGGTGTATAGATTCCCTATCTGACCAAGGAAATACTGATCTTTCTTGTTAGGGATTGAATGAGTACGACTCTCGTCCATTTCACCGATCTTAGCAAGCCGATTGATGAAGGAAGATGCAAGCGATTGATGGAAATCGAGCAACTGATTAGACAGGTTTCATTGTTCAGAGTCGAGAGCTTGTGCGCGTGAAGAATGACCGAGGTGGGGCCGCATTTTATAGCACGGTGAAAATTTGAAGAGGCGGAAGTGAATCTCAAAAGACACAAGCGCTTAAACGCACTACCAAGATGTCGAGAATTACTACACGCATAAAGTAGCAGTTAATGGGTGAAGATCAAGCGTCAGCCGATTGAACAAGCCGATAATTGTGATTTTTGACAGATAACAAGTCATCTCTCAAAAATGGGGGGCATATGTTTGCACCGAAATTCGGCAAGCTTGGTCAAAATCGGCAATAAAGTCAAAGATACGGTATTAACGGACAGGATGGGAAGGTTTGGAGATATTTTGGTAACTGCAAGATTTTAAAACAACCATCCGAGACAAGGCCGATACGAAACGGACTTAAAGCGTGTTGTAACAGGACACGATCGGCCGAGGGTATAAAAGAAGGACCAAAGCGAGCTGCAAAGGAATCATCAAAACACAATACAATCAACCAGCTTTTACTTTCTTCCTGTCGACTAGGAGTAGCTTTTGTAATTTAGTCTCTGTAATCGATCTTGATCAATAAAGTTGCGATCGCGATTGTTGATCTTCTTCAATTACACCTAGGTTTGATTTATTCGATTTTGTTGCACATCGCCTTCTTGTAATCAATCTACCTTTATCCTCTGATTAGCCTTAATCGGCTAATTAGACTTACCTTGTTACTTTGATCTTAATCGGCTTCAAGCTGATTGGGTCTAAGCCGATTGATCGTTACGATCGGCTTTTGAGTAAATTTTATATTTTACCTTGTCGGTTACAGGTCAAATCGAATGGCACGCTCTTGAACCCGTGTTAAATGCGGTGTCTTCATTGTCGAAACCCTACCTCAAGTTTTTGATGCCAACACAAACAAACTTCAAAAATAAAAAATACACCATCACATAGATCTCAATTTTACAAATTTTTAGAAACTTGAATCACCTCAATCGGAGCTAGTATGAGTGAGAACGGGCTTGTGGAAGATTAAAAAATCATAAAAACCTGAAAATTGAATAATACCGAATTAATCAAATTATTTTTCTAGAGGAAAACCCGATTGGTACATCATACGGCTGACAGCGAGGCCCATGATGCTGATTTGGCTACCACATGAGGCGTTGACCACGCTGCCACCCGAACTGCCCTGTGAGCATACATATCAGCAGAAAGACTGACGTGTCGACCACGTGGATACGCGCGTCATCACCGGAATTAGGCCACGTCACCACCACTGGTACGGGTTCCCATGGCCACTGTCGGTGGCCGACGAGGGCACCTATAGTAAGATCCCAAGTTTGCCTACCTATTGGCGCAGTCAGATTGTTCTTCTATGCTCTGGAACGGTTGCGATGGCGAGTTGAACAGTGGCGGCTCTAGTGCTCACGGTGATGCGGCGTTCTGGTGGAATCTTGGCATCGGTTACGTGCGCACGGGCTACTCCTCAGGACGACGAACTCATAGAGACCAGCAATAAAGCCTATGGTGCAGATACGACAAAGAATCGACCAACTTTTAATGCGGCGATGCTCTGCAAAGAACCTCCGATAGCGGTGAGAAGACGGCGCGGATCTAGCAACTAACCTAGGGCTTTTGTGGCGGGTGAATTTGCGCAGCCGATGCTTCAACTCTTATAGCGTGCGGCGACCGGATAGAGTCTAGCTCGGAGAGGAATCCATGGTGCATATGGCAGAGTAGCCAGAGTCCTGGTCGGACTCGCATCGGGGAAGAAAGCCCGCAGCTCTACACGTGGCAACGTGGACGGCGGGGATGCGCTGCGGCGTGGAGCAATCCAGCCCGCAGATGCCATCTAACGGTTCGCAACGCAAGGAATTCAACCACTTTCTCCACCAGACGATTAATGATCTACGGCCGGGCTTTCACTTCCAGAAGCCAAGCTGAATGGGCCGATTATCCACAGAGTAAATTGGTCGGCCCATTACTATTCAAATATTTCCAGGGTTTATGATTTAATTTAAATACAAAAATTCATTTAATTTATTTAGAGCAGATAAATACCAATAAAAATCCAATAAAATTCTCATAAATATTTTTAAAACCCTAACAATTGCACTAATTTAAATTTTGGAGTTACTTTGACTTTTGAGAATTTTTGGAGATTTATTGAAAAGAAATTTGGATTTATTCAAATATGGTCCTTCTTGAATTTAATTAAACTAATATAAAAGTTGATGCAAAGTTTTATTGAAAATATTTTATTTGAGTTCAAAATGTTCCAAAATATTTTCCAGAATTTTTCTGGATTTTTTCGGGTATTGTTGCTATTTATTTTGGCTTTGTTTATTTATGTGATTTATTTTAAATCAGAAATGTTTTAGAAATTGGGTAAACAGTGTTGGGCCGAAACAATGTGCACCCTAGCCCGCGCGCCATCAGTCCGCGTAGCCCGCTTCGTCACATTCGTGATCCGTCTGTCCCATTCGAGATCCGGTAGTTCCCGTTGTGCCGCGTCACCCGCGTACGTGCGCCATCGGATCGTCGCTGCTTGGATGGCCGTGATGGAGCCACGTCAGTTCGGTCGGGCGTAATCGCCGGAGTTAACGCCGTCGAGCGTTTCGGCTCATTTTGCCAGGGTTTGCGCGCACATCGAGGCTCTTTTAAGGGCTTCGGTTAGCGCGTCGTGCAAAGCACTTCACGCCGCTCAGTTTGACTCCTCGCACGCACGCCGAGATACCCCAGAGACTCCGTACTAGCTCGCCGTAGTTGATCAAGTGCGTCGCCGTAGGTTTTCGCCAATTGCTCGCCGTCCGTTGAGTCTCCGCCGTCGCCGAGGCCACCGGAGTAACGCTCTCACCGAGACGCGTCGAACGCGCCAGTTCTTCACGCCAGAGAGACACCGTAGCATCGTTGAGCGCGTCGTCTACCCCAGCTCCGGCAACCTTCTCTTCCTCGCCGCTAACGACCTCTTCAAGCCCTGTCGACCGTTCGATCTGCATCTAACGGTTTTGGTACGTCCACGTCACTGATCCCCTTTCTTACCCAGCATTAATCTTGACCGTTAGATCTAGATTGAACGGTGGTGATTAGATCTAGTCTCTATAACTTGTTTAAATCTCAGCCGTTGGATCGTTAGTGTACGTGTGAGATTGCGCCGCGTAGTTAAGTTGAACAGTAAACAGCTCGGGTACCATGGGCCGTTAGATTAGATCTAAACGGTAGTTGTGGGTTGAGCTGTGGCACGTGAATCTGCGCCGTTCAGATTTGAACGTGCGGCGGAGATGACGTCGCGCTCCCACCGAATCGCATGCAGACGCGTGTGTGCATTGACCGGGGCGAAGACCAGATCCGACCGTTGCTTTCGGGCGTGCCACTGCGATCTTGTCGCGTGGCTGCGCGTGAACCGAGACGTCGCCGAATGTGCACGAGATCTAGCCGTTGGGTCCGGAAGCCCCGTCGGATGCACGACGCGTGGAGGCGCAGAACGCGAAGCGTTGCCGAGTCTACGCGGGATCCCGACCATTCGATCTGGGCAACCATTCAATGCGCGACGCGTGTCCCGTAGATTTGGAGGCACTGAGGTGTGACGCGTGAGATCTGACTGTTGATTCAATGAACGGCTCGGATCCTGCCGCGTGGATGCACTGTTCTGGTGGACCGAGTCACGATGAACCCGATCCGAGCCGTGGACCGAGCCCATAGACCGAGCCAACTTGGCAGCACCAGAAGGCGCCACGTGTTCGCCGACGTCATGCTGACGCAATAAACCGAGTTTTCAATAGAAAAATAAATGGATTAATTCGGGAAATTCTATTTTTTGATTTGTAATTTAAATAAAAATTTGAAGGCTATAAGTTTTGCATTTGAACTCCGATTGAGGTGATTCCAGTAGATAAAAATTTGCAAAATTGTGCTCTTTTTATTTATGAATTTTATTTGAATTTTTCAGGTCTTCTAGTCTACTGTTTTAGTTATTTATCGCACATGTAATTTTTTTACGCGTAGACGCAAATTTGCCAGAAAGTTTCGAGGAAGAGTTCATCGCTCAAGATCAAGCTTCAGATCAAGACCAGCAACTCTTTGAAGGCAAGTGATGCTTTGACCATTTTGATCCCAGCTTCTTTTAATTACATATATTTTGCTTCAAAATTATGCATGCTAAATTAATTTAAAATGTATTTAAATGAATTTGAGTAATTTAGATAATAAACCCATATTGTTAATGTCACCTTGAAATTATTACTTGTATGCTCTGAAATCATTATCACCCTAGGTTGCTTGTACTAGTTGGATGATAATATTGTGCCAACACGGGAGGCTAGACCGTTATTAGATGCTTAGCCCTGCAACGAATCTTGCATGATCTTTTGGAAATGCAGCAATATTGACTAATGAAATACTTAATGTATTATGAAAAGTAGTGTGATGATGCTACATGATGAAATTGAAGTACAGAGACCTATGTGGTATCGTACCGATGTTGAGTTATTGCTGGCATGTGTTGCACAATAATCAATCGGGTGGGAAATGATTTAGACTGGGGCAAGTGGCAAGAGGTTGTGTGCTAGGTGGGCCTTTTTGGCAATCGGTTAATGAGAGTTGTGAGTCTGTGTGCCACATTGGGCTATGTGCCACTGTTGAGTGATGGAAGTCTTGCCCTGGTCAAGTTAAGGACTTCACCTTGCAAGTCTTTGAACTGAGTCACCCGTACAACCACATGTCTCGAATGGGACAGACCTAGTTGATTAGGGTTCCGATATCTTTCCTCTGATACCTCGGGGTGAAAGTACACTGGGTGTATCTGTGTGGGGAGCGTACCTGTGCTGCGGCTTAGTGCCCATCCAACGGTGTTGTCCTGTCCTATACTTCGACTCTGTGTGAGGGAAGTGATAGTGAAGGTACTACCAGAGAGGTTCATTGGTTAAGGTAGAGATTTCTGAAAGGCTTTGTTACGGGCAATCACCTGTGTGGTGAGCAGCTGTATCTTGTGGGTATAGTGTACAACATCTGCAGAGTGTCTATTGGCGTCAAAAACTTGATGTAGGGTTTCGACAAAGAAGACACCGCATTTAACACCGGGTTCAGAGCGTGCGGTCGATTTGACTCAGAACCGATAAGGTAAAAATATAAAATTCACACAAAGCCGATCGTGACGATCAATCGGCTTAGATCCAATCAGCTTGAAGCCGATCAAGATCAAGGTAACAGATAAGTCTAACTAGCCGATTAAGGCTAATCGGAGGATAAAGGCGGTCGATTACAAGAAGGCGTCGCAACAAAATCGTAACAAATCGAACCTGGGGTGTAATTGACGAAGATCAACAATCGGCAATGCGCAACTTTATTGATCAAGATCGATTACAAAAGCTAAATTACAGAAGCTACTCCTAGTAGACAGGAAAGGTAGAAAAAAGTAAAGACTGGTTGATTGTATTGTGTTGATGATGATTCCTTTGCAGTTCGCTTTGGTCCTTCTTTTATACCCTCGGCCGATCGTGTCCCGTTTCAATACGCTTCAAGCCCGTATCCGTATCGGCCTTATCTTGGACGATTGTTTCCTTAAAAATCTTGCAGTTATCAAATATCTCGGGTTCTTTCCAATCCTCCGTTAGTTTTCATATCTTTAATTTTATTGCCTGATTTGGATAAACTTGCCGAATTTTGGTGCAAACATATGCCCCCCATTTTTGAGAGATGACTTGTCATCTGTCAAAAATCACAATTATCGGCTTGTTCAATCGGCTGACGTTTGATCTTCACCCATTAACTGCTACTTTATGCGCTGTAGTAATTCTACGACATCTTTGGTAGTGCGTTTTAAGCGCTTTCGCGTCTTTTGAGATTCACTTCCCGCCGTTTCAAATTTTTACCATGCTATAAAACGCGGCCCCCACCTCGGTCATTCCTCGCGCACAAGCTCTCTGACTCCAAACAATCGGCTTTTGTTTGTCCATTGCTCAGTTTCCATCAATCGGCTTGCATCCCCCTTCTTCAATCGGCTTGCTAAGATTGGCTGAAATGGACGCGAGTCAGGTACTCATTCCGATCCCTAACGAAAAGATCGATCATTTCCTTGGTCCGATAGGGAACCTAAATGCCAGTACGGTTATTAGCCAGGATATTCCCCGCCTTCCTCTATCGGCTACTGCATTCAATATAGAGAGCTGGGAAAAAGCTTCAAAGCATGGCCGACAGCGCTTAAGGGATGGAGATCTTGGTATATTCACGTGGCTGCCCAGAAAAGAGGGGAGTGGGAAAAAATGGGTATAGCTGAATGCATTCCTCTCTCATTAGCCGATCCAGAAGCCAATGAGCCCTTAGTGGCCACGGCCTGTTACTTCTGGTCGGAGACCTTCAATGCCTTCTTGTTCCATACTGTTCCCATCGGCCCAACCCTCATGGATATAGCCCAATTGTGTTGCCTTAGGCCAGACGGTGAGTAGATATCGGCTTTTAGCGGCAAACCGAAATACAAGCTTATTCAATCCAAAGGAGAAGGTTGGCGCAAGTATATTAATAACAATAATAAAGTGAACGGGCCGGTATCAGATGAAGAACATGTTGCCTTCCTGAACTTGTGGTTAGACCGATTTTTGTTTAGCGGTGCTTCTTTAGGACCAACACAAGTGTATCAGTTAATGGCAGAGCGGTTGGTAGAGGGCTGTCGGCTAGCATTGGGAAAAATGTTCCTTGGAGCAGTTTGTCAAATGATACATGTGATTAGGAGTCGACTTTTTACTGGTTTTGCCAAATTTTGCGTCGACAACGTAGGTGGTCCTCTCTGGTTCATCCAGCTATGGTTGTACTGTTTATTTAGCCGATCTTTCAAACTGGATCCATCTGACAACTCGGCATTTCCTCGCGAAAATACACCAGAAAATGCAGCACCAGAACTTAGAGCCAGCCGATCTTATGGCAAAAGATACAAAATGTGCTCCGACAGCAAGAAGATCTCTCCGATTGGTCTGAAAAAATATTTCTCTTTCTTCCTGAACTTGGATAATAATGATTTTAGCCAACAAGACTTCTTCGATTATACCAATATGACCGATTTTGAATGGCCATCATTTCTTCATCTGGATTCGCGATTCGAGATGCCCAATCGACTCTAGATTTTTTCAAAACTTTTATTTCCCCCAGCATCCTGCATGTCGGTTTTAATACAAGAAATCGTAACTTTCAGCCCTCTTATGAATTTTATCATCCTTCCATCTTTGCCAGACAACTAGGTTTCGGCCAAGTGATCCCCAGTCTCCCACTTCTTGAGTTGGTTCAGCCTAGGACTAGAGTACGATCTTTAGCTACAGCCAATATGGTCTTGGAGATAGCCGATGACTTGTAGATCAAATCTTTGCCACACTTCGTTTTGAATAATCGTCGATCTAGCCGATTCTCCGCATGGTGGTCTTCAATTGCGGATGCACTTCTCCTTGATCGTACCCCATCGGCTATTATTGATGCTCTCTTCCCAGACCTCCCTGAGCCGATGGTATCTTCGGATAACAATTCAAGTGACGAATCGAGCTCCGGATATGATAATACGAATCTTGTAAATATTACTAGCGAGGTATTAGTCGATTTAACTTTTCTTTATCATAGCTCATATGAATTTATCTCATCGGTTGTTTTCTTTTCTTTTGCAGACTAAATCTGCTGGCAAGAAGTCGATCGAAGCTCCTGCAGCTAGTAAAGAAAAATGACCACACAAGGCAACTGCACTTACTGGCTATACTTCTGGTTCCTTGGGCATTCAAAGCCCATCTTTATCCGATCTAGAGAGGCAACAGCAACCAAGTCAGTCATTCCTGAACATCTCTTGTTCCTTCCTATTTTTCCATTTTTATTTAATCGACTTTCCAAATTGATGGATCTTTCAGGAAGAAGAAGCCAAAGTCCACTAGAGTTCCTGCCAAGAAAAAATACTCCAAGCCACAGGAACAAAGTGGCGAAAGTTCACCGCATGGATCGGCTACTGCTCAGGTATTTTTTCCATCTTAAAAATTTACAAATCCTGATTTAGCCCATCGGTCTCAATTTAGTCCATCGGTTCTTATTATATTCTTTATTCCAGCCTACCGCATTGGCACAAGTGGCCAACATCCTGGCAAGCTTGCCAAATATATCGACCAAAGAGCCGTTGCCTCCTCAGCCGATGCCAGCACCAACAACTGCTGCTGCTCCAGAAGTTTCTGATCCATCCAACATCCTCGGTTTCAATTTATCTGATTTGGATGATCCAGAGATCTTTGCAGCCGACGACTATATCTCTGCAATTCAAAATATCATCGCGGTTTCAAAAGACGCGTCGGCTGCTGTCTCATCGGCTCCCGGAATGCAAGATCGCCTCAACAGGCTCTTTGATTTGGTGTCAAGGCCTCAATCAGAAATCCTGAATAATAATCAGCCGATTCGAGACGCTATGGCCGCAGTTGAAACTGATCTACCGCCAGAGGCCATGGCTGCACTGCTCGAAGTGTGTCATCTAGACGAGAAGAAGGTTTTAGTGGAGGCAGCCCAGGAGAGGAAAGCAATGAGAATAGCCCAAGAGGCCGACCAGAGGATCCTTGACAAAATGGTTGCGGAGACAAAGGCAAAGAAGAAAAAGTTTGATGCAACCATAGAATCTCTGAAAGCTAACAAAACTTCCCTTCAGAAATTGGAAACCACTAAGAAATTTCTTGAGGATGAATTGTTGAAAACGATAAAGCTCATTGCTGAAGGCCAAGATTCCTTTGAAAAAACTTCTTCGGCCGCTAAGCAGTAGAAGGCAGAAATAGCATCGGCTGTAGCAACCTTTAAAGAGCAGTCGGCTAATCTTGTACCCATCTCAGGCAGTGCGACAGAAGATGACAAAATCTTGGATGAGGTGCAGGAAACTATAGCCAAGGCTGCTGGAGCATTATCGGCTTTGGGCGCACGACTCCCAAGCTCTGGGATGTAACCTTTTTAACAGTTCCAAAACACTTGCTCAAATACTTTGAATACTTGTAATTCTGCTATGTTTATAATCGGCTGTTTAACTTTTGCTATGTTTATAATCGGCTGTTTAACCGATTTATATTTTGCCTATATCCTGAGTTTGCAATCCTTTCAGCCGATTAACAGCATCGTGTTAATCTTGGCTCTGAATAAGATTTTAGTCGGCTAGGCTCCGATCCAAACGCTAGGATAGTATTTCTTTAGATATTTCCCATTAATTTCTTCAGGCAAGACATACCCTTCTAGTGTTTCCAGTAAGTACGAGTTTCCACCGACTAGCCGATTAATTTTGTATGGCCCTTCCCACGTAGGTGACCATTTTCCAAATCGGTTATCCTTAGAACCAACAGGCAATATCGTTTTCCATACTAAATCGGCTTGATCGAAAGATTTAGGCATGACCCTTTTATTGTATTCCCTTGCAACTCTAATCTTATTCTTCGTAAGCCGATCAAGCGTAGACAAACGTAACTCCGCTAACTCATCCAAGCTGTCGACCATTAAGTCATTGTAATCTTGAGCCGACAAACCATTCTGTCTGGCTATTCGTATCGACTCAATGTTGATTTCTACAGGTAAAACAGCTTCTTGTCCATACACCAAT
This sequence comes from Otatea glauca, assembly GCA_036346275.1. NCBI lineage: Eukaryota > Viridiplantae > Streptophyta > Magnoliopsida > Poales > Poaceae > Otatea > Otatea glauca. Next base: position 22,984 of record JAYEVK010000324.1, on the reverse strand, counting down.
TGGTAAGGTGAAAGTTTTGTCGCTCCGTGATAAGATAGCCGATAGGTCCAAAGTGATTCCGATAGAGTCGAATGCCAATTCCTTGGCTTCTCATCAATTTTTCTTTTGATCAACTTGATTAGTATTTTATTAGACGACTCGGCCTGTCCATTAGCCTGAGCGTAATATGGCGAAAAGTTTAACAATTTGATCCCTAGACTTGTGTCGTAACCTTGAAACTCGTTAGACATGAATACCGTACCTTGATCGGTCGTGATTGTTTGTGGTATTCCAAACCGATGGACGATATGTTCATTCACAAAACTAATCGCCTCAACAATAGTCACCTTCTTAAGTGGGATAGCCTCAACCCACTTTGAAAAGTAATCGGTTGCGGCCAAAATAAATTTGTGGCCTTTACTCAAGCGAAATATTTGGCGATTATATCTATTCCCCAACCCCTAAGCGGCCAAGGTTTAATAATTGGATGTAAAGCCGATCTTTGGTGCTAGTTATGCGTTGCCAAACTTTTGACATGTTTGACATCCTTTATAGTACTTGAAACAATCCTCTAGCATCGTCGGCCAAAAATAACTGTCCATCCGAGCATCCATTTCATCTTATGTGCCGATTGATGAGAACCACAAATCCTTCGTGTACTTCACCCATTGCCACCGCGCTTCTTCGTTCAAGACATCTCAACAACAAACCTTCCATAGTCCGATAATATAGTATATCGTCCAAAACAACGTATTTCAACGCCTGTGGTTTTATCTTTCGTTCCGTCAGCTTGGATGGATCGACTAGATAATCTTTTATTTGCGTTCTCCAATCAGCAATATCTGCGCACATGACTGCCTTGTTCACCAGTTCAGTCTCCTGACTTTGGTCAAAATCCTTATATCCTGATGCTTGTTGAGCTAAAGCATTAGCTCTATCGTTCAATTCACGAGGAATATGACCGATAGAAAATGACGTAAAAGAGCTGATAATCTCTAAACATTGTTCTAAATATCTCAGTAGTACTTCATCCCGATATTGGTATTCTCCCTTTATTTGCTGTATTACCAACAGTGAATCACCATATGCCTCAACAGCTCTTACTCCAATATTTTCTAACAACAGTAAGCCTTTGAGTAACGCTTCGTACTCGGCCTGGTTGTTGGAGCATCGGCTATTTAGCCGAAATGCGAATTCAAAGTTATGCCCCTTGGGTGAAGTGAGTACAATACCGATACCATCACCTTCCCCGCATACTGATCCGTCAAAGAACAGTTGCCATGGTGCTACCAAGACTAAGTTTGCCGCTGTGTCATGTCCTGTTATAAAATCGGCTAGGACTTGTCCTTTGACTGCTTTGGCCGATTCATATGATAAGTCGAACTCGACCAAGGCGTAAGCCCATTTGCCAAGTCGACCTCGCAGAATTGGAGCTGACAATATATATTTTATAACATCGGTTTTACAGATGACCTTACAAGCCGATGCTAGTATGTAGTGCCTCAGCTTTGTGCACGAGAAGTACAAGGATAAACATAGTTTTTCGATAAAAGGGTACCTGACTTCTGCGTCCAGCAACCGTCGGCTTAAATAAAAGATAACCCTCTCTTTACCATGCACCTCTTGTGCCAAAACAGCTCCAATAGTATCTTCTTCGGCCGATACATATAATCTGAAAGGAACCCCTTTTTGAGGTGCAGCCAAAACTGGAGGGTTGGACAAATACCTTTTGACTTCGTTGAAAGCTTTCTGCTGATTGGCTCCCCATATAAATTCTTCATTGTCCTTCAACTTCAGCAATGGAGTAAAAGCACGAATTCTACCAGAGAGGTTCGAGATGAACCGACGGAGATAGTTAATTTTGCCGATCAACTTTTGTAATTCGTTTTTGCATGTCGGTGGTTCAGTATTGGTTATGGCCTTGACCCTTGTTTGGCTGACTTCGATTCCTCTTTCATGTACCATAAAGCCTAAAAACTGTCTAGCCAACACGCCGAACGCACACTTGTAAGGATTCATCTTCAAACCGTGCGATCTTATGTTTTTAAACACCCTCTCTAAATCGGCCAGATGTTGGAAATCGTCTGCAGATTTTACCACTACATCATCAATATATATTTCGACAATGTGGCTGATTAAATCGTGAAAGATTAGATTCATTGCCCGCTGATACGTTGCTCCAGCGTTCTTCAAGCCGAAAGTCATTACTGTCCACTCGAACAATCCTATTGCGCCTGGACATCTGAAAGCTGTCTTTGGTATATCGGCTTCTGCCATGAGTATCTGGTTATACCCAGCATTACCATCTAGAAAACTTATGATCTTGTTCCCTGATGCAGCATCGATAAGCATATCGGCTATTGGCATCGGGTATTCATCTTTTGGCGTCGCCTTGTTTAAATCTCTGAAGTCGACACATACTCGAAGCTTTCCATTCTTCTTCATGACTGGAACGATGTTGGAAACCCACTCTGCGTATCGGCAGGGCCTAATAAATTTTGCTTCCAACAACCATTCTATTTCTTCTTTTATGACTTGGGACAAGGCTGGATTAAAACGCTTGGGATACTGTTTAAACGGCCGATAGCCCGATTTTATAGGTAGCCGATGTTCCACCAGTTGACGGCTTAATCCGGGCATCTCATGATACTCCCAAGCGAAACAATCCTTATAATCTCTAAGGATTTTTATCAGTTTTTCTTTGCACTTTACATCTAAATTTGCACTAACAAAAGTTGGTCTTTTCCTGTCACCGCTACCTATATCGACTTCTTCAAGCAAATCGGTGGATGTGAAACCTTGACCTAACTTTTCAATTCCTTCAAAGTCTTCTATGGCCTCGTAGCTATCCGTTGTTTGCCGATAGCTTTGCATTTTATCCTGCAGCGCCTTCAATGTTTTTCTTGTCCCCATCGGCGTAATACTTCATTTGCCCGATCAAAAGTGCCCGCTTGACATCGATCGGCATGAGACTCGACTTGCTCACACAAATGAAATCGCGATCATCTAGCGCCTTGCCCGATATGCGGCCCGGCTTCTTCGTGTTGCCAATTCGCGCGGAGCTAGCCATGGCAATGTGAGCCGATGTATCGGTATAACGACCTCAACTTCTTCTCCGTTCCATTGAACAAGCGCTTGATGCATGGTCGATGGGATACAACGATTGCATGAATCCAATCCCGCTGAGCAAAGACATCGTAGTTTCATTTGGCATCAATTACAAAGAACGCCGTCGGCAAGGTCTTGTCGCCGATCGGCTCGATGACCATGACACCTTTGCTTCAGAGGGTCACCCGTGAAGTCATTCGAAACCATGTTAGTTTTGATTAAGTCTTAGTCAGACTTACCCAGTTTTTTGCATATCGTGTACGGCATCAGATTCACCGTGGCGCCCCCGTCTACTAGCATCCTTGATATCGGCTTGCCATTTATATACCCTTTCAGATACAATGGTTTCAGATGCCGATGATCATCTTTGGGTTTCGCAAAGATGGCGTTCTGCACGCCGGAGCACAACTGAGCAACTGCCTCTTTGGCCGATTCAGTTCTGACTTTGAACTCAGCCGGCAATGTCAACACCATGTTAATATCCATTGGAGGCGTGTCATCCCGAATCATGGGAAAAGCCAAGTCATCAGCTGATTCGAAATCTTCTTCGGCTTGTTCTTTTCTTCTCCACTCTTTTTTGACGCATTTGACTGGACGAAGTTCGTTAAACACTTCGTCTCTCTCTCTCTCAACGTCGGCCTCACGAATCTCTTGCGTCCTTAGCCTCACGCCGCTGCGTCGTTGTGATCGGCTCGAGCGGATGGACACCACACAGGTTTGGGTTCCACCGGCTTCTGCATTTGACCAGCCAAATCTTCTTGATTAGAACTGGGCTTGTGCGTCTTGACTTGGCTCGGTTCTTCATTCGGTTTAGATATTCTCTCATGGACCGGCCTTCTGTGACTTCTGCCCTGCTCTCTGATCGGCCCAGATAGCCTATCTCTGGCCGATTGCCTTGGCCAATCGTCTTGGGGATAATGTTCCATCGGGCAGGTGTACGGTGATGGTAACGCTACCCTTCTTTCCCAGCAAAACTGCCAAAAGGGACACCTTCTATGTGCCCTCTCCACATTCTCAATACGGTACAAATTATCCGACCGGCGGGTATTACACCGTGGTCGGCTATTCATCCTTTCGTATTTCTCCATTAATTGTGAGAACGTTGGACCTGACCTTTTCGCTGGCTGCCTTGATGGAGATTTCTCTGCTTTGTACCATTTACCCACCTGGGGATTCCCCTTGGGTTTAATGGTTCTTGAATTTTTTCCTTCTCGATCGGCTTCTATTTGTAAGGAACCGATGGTAATCTTCAGTGTTTGACCGCCGTCCGAGCTTGATTGTATGTCGACTTGTCGACCCTTTTTCTGCTTGTCTTGCATCGGCTGTTTTCCTTTAGACGAACACTGTACCATGTTGATGGGAAATGGATCAACATCAACTTGCATGGTCGGCTCATCGGCAAACTTCGACCGACCATCTTCAATAGCAGATTGAATCTGTTGACGAAAGATATTGCAGTCAATAGTGTTATGCGAATAAGAATGATGTCACTTGCAATACTGCGTTTTTGATCTCATCTAGGCGGCGGTATCACATGTCCCTCTCACAATCGTATTATCTTTTCTTGCGAAGTAAATCAAAAATACGATCGTGCTTGGAAACATCAAAAGAGTACTTAACTTCCGACTTATTCCTAGTCGGCTTGGCGAGAAATGGACTAAGGATTTCTTGGATCCTTTTACCCATTCGGCTATATTTATTTTCGCTTCCTCGTCTTCCGAGCGAATCACTAGGACAATATTCAACCATATTAACCTTAGCCTTGTCCTTTTCTTTGTTATTGCTGTTTTTGAATCTGTCTTTGAACACCTTATTATCAGTGAATCGGCTTTCTTGAGCCGATACGCGATGCAATAAGTGGCCAAGGTCGGTGAATTCTTGCCCTCCAAATTTCTCCCTAAGTGGCGGGATCAAACCTTGAAATGCTAAATCGGCAAGTTGGTTGTCAGGCAACGTAACGCTAAAACACCGATTCCTAATTTCTCTGAACCTCTTGATATAATACGTTACTGATTCCCCAAACTTTTGGCGTACGGAACTCAAATCTGAAATTCTGAGCTCCAAACTGCCTGAAAAGAAATATTCATGGAATCGGCTTTCCAAATCGTTCCATAAATGGACCGAATTCGGAGGTAATTAGGTGAACCAAGTAAATGCTGCCCTGGATAAAGACAACGGGAATAGTCTAATTTTTAGCCCGTCAGACTGGGCCGCTTCACCGCATTGCGCGATAAAGCGTCCAACATGCTCCAAGGTGGTAATAGAATCATCCCCAGAGAATTTGGCAAAGTCCGGGACTCTGAAATTATGAGGGTAATGAAGGGAAACGCGGTATGCTACGCTAGCACAAAAAAAAAACTACCGCGCAACCAGAAAGCTACTCGCAAGAAGGGGATCATAGATAAGATTACCACTAGACGCGCAGTTGCGGAATCCTTCGCGTCGATGTAGTGGTTCGTCCTCGCCGCGCGATCGTTGCGTCGATGTAGTGGATCGTCCTCGCCTCGCCGTGGATCGTCCTCCCACGCCGCGATCGCGCAGCGTCACACCGATGAGTCCACACGTCCGAGATGGAACGCCGTGCGTCGTGTGCAAGCACCTAGTCGCTCGGCGAGGCAGCGAGAGGAGGAGGCTAGGGTTTCAAGTGAATCAAACCTAAACCGTGGAAAGCACACTCTGCGCCCTCCCTCCTCCCCTCCTTATATAGCCACGAGATGAAACCCTAAACCAGGCCCACCAAATGCTAAGCCCACGAGGTTCATTAATTACGGATCAATCCAAATTAATGCATCCCAGCCCATTAAGTGTGTGACCTGCAGGTTCACATACGTTTGGACATGGATTGGAAAACTCCTTTTCAATCCAATAGTTGGTAGCGGCTTCTTGCAAAGTATGCCAACTCCCAAACATACTTGTGATCAAATCGAACAGAACCTATCAAAAGAACTCATGTAATAATCCCTTTGCCAAGTATATGAAGATTGATCTCAAGGCGAGAAGCATGTCATCCTTTGATGATTCAATCCATCTCTCGTATCCGTGATATATTAATAAGTTGTGATTGACTCCTCAATCACGGCATGGCCATGCACTTTCTTAATCATATCACACGAGTGGCCTTGTCATATATCTCCGTTTCATTGGAGTGGCAAATTCCATCTTGACTGCTCACTTCCCTCTGCACGTTTCATAGTAAACATGAAAGCTACCTTTATAACTATCCGGTTAGGAAGTAGTGTTTGATAGCCCCAAGGAAAACTATTACACATGTAGGGAATATGACAATCTCAGGTCTAAGGATCATACATCTTCTAGGTATGAGATACACTGATGACACATAAGAATGAAACATTCTCGCAGTGTCCCATAGCGGGTCTATCTAACCCATGTTCTTCAACATGGTCCACAATGTAGAGATGATATCTCCATATCCCATGATCTATGAAGCATGATCATCGATCACTACATGTCTTGATCTATTCATCGTAGTCCTATCGATGATATCCGATCGAGATATTTATCGAATTACATCATTAAGTAAAGAGCTTCATAATCAAGTCACATACTTGTTGATCAATACAATGATATACATTCATTGGACCAATAATCATATTATTATTCATAAACATAGTCATGTTACAATCATCTAAATGATTGCCTCAAGGGCATAACACTAACAATCTCCCACTTGCACTTGAGTCAATCAATTAAGTATCTAATACCAATAGACCTTGTGTGCGCCTCATGCTTAGGGTCAGTGGCGGTGGCTTTGTCAACGGATCGGCCACATTGGCTTCCGTATGTACTTTGCATATTCAGCGTCACCTCTATCCACAATCTCACGAATAAGGTGAAAGCGATGGAGTATGTGTTTAGACTTTTGATGTGATCTAGGCTCTTTTGCTTGTGCAATGGCACCACTATTATCACAATAGATGTCCATTGGACTAGAGACACTAGCGACCACACCAAGCTCGTGATAAACTTCTTAATCCACACACCTCCTTTGCGGCCTCCGGCCGCAATGTACTCCGCTTCATCGTAGAGTCGGCCACCGTGTTTTGCTTGGAACTCTTCCACTTCTCGCTCCTCCATTAAGTGTAAACAAAACCGGATTGCGATCGAAAATCATCTTTGTCGGTTTGGAAGCTTGCATCGGTGTAACCCTTTGCAACCAGATCTTCCTCACCTCCAAAAACAAGGAACATACCCTTAGTTCTTCTCAAGTACTTGAGGATATTTTTACGGCTATCCAATGACCATCACGAGATCCGCTTGGTATCCGCTCGTGACACTTAGAGCATATGAGACATCCGGCGTGTACGGATCATGGCATACATAATAGACCCAATAGTGAAGCATATGGAATCTTGCTCATCTGTCTCGCTCATCGGATGTCGAAGGACACCGATTCTTGCAGAGATCGATGCCATGTGACATTGGCATGAAACCTCTCTTGGATTCATGCATATTGAACCTTTTCAATATCTTGTCAATGTCGTTTCTGACTTAATCCAATTAACCTTTTGATCTATCTCTATAGATTTTATGCCCAAGATATAGCATGCTTCTCCCAAGTCCTTCATTGAGAAACTCCTTTTCAATGAAGTCTTAACATCTTCAAGCATAGGAATGTCATTCCGATTAATAATATGTCATCCACATACAAAATCGAAAATACAAGTGCGCTCCCACTAGCCTTCTTGTAAACACAAGGCTCTTCTTCATTTTTGATAAAGTCAAAACCTTTGACTACTTCATCAAAACGAATGTTCCAACTCCTAGATGCTTGCTTTAACCCATAAATGGATCTTTGAAGCTTGCATACCCTTTTAGCATATTTAGGATCAACAAAGCCTTGAGTTGTATCATGTATACATCCTCGAAAGATTCCCATTAAGGAAGGCTGTTTTGACATCCATCCGCCATATTTCATAATCAAAATATGCAGCAATAGCTAAAATGATCCTGACAGACTTGAGCATGGCTACGGTGAGAAAGTTTCATCATAGTCAACTCCTTGAACTTGTTTGAAACCCTTTGCCACCAACCGTGCCTTATAGATCTGAACATTTCCATCTACGTCTATCTTTTCTTGAAAATCCATTTGCACTCAATGGTTTTACACCATCAATGAATCGACCAAGTTCCAAACTTGATTGTCATGCATGGATTGAATTTGGATCTCATGGTTTCAAGCCATTTTTGGAGTTTGGGTCCATCATTGCTTCTTCATAAGTCGTGGGCTCATCATTGTCCAACAATAATATGTCATTCCCATATCTAATAGGTACATGACGTGGCCTCCCGACCTACGTGGGGTAGAGTCTCTTCCACAGGTTGTACAACACTTTGTACATCTTGTGAAGGTTCGAGGTAGCTTGAACATATTCATGTGATTCTCGAACTTCATCAAGATACACATCACTCCTACTGATTTCTTTTGAAAGAAACTCTTTCTCCAAAAGACACCATTTGAGCAACAAAAACTTTGTTCTCATTTCTTTTGTAAAAGTAATATCCTTTTGTTTCTTTAGGATACCCCACAAAAAGCATTTTTCCGATTTAGGTGCGAGTTTATCGATTGTAAACGTTTTACATAAGCCTCACATCCCCATATCTTGAGAAATGACAACATGGGTCTTCTCCACCCATATCTCATATGGCGTCTTCTCAACAGATTTTGATGGGACCCTATTCAAAGTGAGCGCAATTGTCTCTAGAGCGAAACCCCAAAGGATAATGGCGGATCTGTTTGGTGATCATTGACCGAACCATATCTAATAAAGTCCGATTCGTCGTTCGGACACACCATTCCATTGAGGCGTTCTGGCGGAGTAAGTTGCGAGCGATTCCACATTGCTTTAAATGATCACCAAACTCTTGGCTCAAGTATTCGCCACCACGATCGGATCGTAAGTGTTTTATTGTTTTGCCAAGTTGATTTTGTACTTCGTTCAAACTCTTTGAACCTTTCAAAAGTTTCAGATTTATGCCTCATTAAATAGATATATCCATATCTCTGAAGTCATCGGTAAAAGTTACAAAATCAAACCCACCCCTAGCGATCGAGCTCATTGGTCCACATACATCCGTATGTACTAGGGCCAATAATTCACTTGCTCTCTCACTAAAACCTGTGAAAGGGCTTTTGTCATCTTGCCAAGTAAACAAGATTCACATGTTTCAAATGATTCAAAATCAAATGAGGTTAGAAGTCCATCACCATGGAGCTTCTTCATGCACTTCTCATTTATATGACCTAGCGACAATGCCACAAAAGGTAGGGTTCAAATCATTAGGCGGTGCCTTTTACATTAATATTATAGACAGGTTTTTCTTGAGTTCAGGGACGTACAACCCATCCACCATGGGGCAACGACCATAATACATATCATTCAAAATATTGAACAAACAAAGTTCTTTATTCTCAAATCATAACCTTCATGTTCCAAACAAGAAGATGAAATAATGTTTCTACTCAAAGATGGAACAAAATAACAATTATTGAGTTCTAAAACTAATCTCAAGGCAAATGCAATGGGTATGTGCCAACAGCAAGACCAGCAACTCTTGCTTTATTCCCCACGCGAAGATCCACTTCTCCTTTTGCCAAGTCTCTACTCTTTATCACCCTACAACGAATTGCAAATGTGAGCAACCGAACCGGTATCATATACCCATGAGTGAGTGAAGAAGTAGCAAGATTAATTTCTATAACATTAATACCAAGTGGAAACCACATTTCCATTCTTCTTATCTGCTGTACTTTTCAGATTCTTTCCAATGCCCCGATTTCTTGCAATAGAAGCATTGGGTATCGAGTTGAGGGCCAACTTTAAGCACGAAGCTTAGTTTTGAGGCTCGCGATCTCATCTTGAGCCTTGCCCTTGCCCTTGCCCTTGCTCTTTCCGTTCCCCACCTTAGCCTTTCTCTTTTTGAAAGCGGTTGTTTTCGAACCATCATCACATGATTGGGTTTTTCTTAATGCTTTCCTCCATGACCTTGAGCATCCCATGTAGCTCGGTTAGGCTCTTCTCCATGCTATTCATATGAAAATTCATAATGAATGGCTCAAAGCTCTGAGGCGAGACTGAGAATAACATCTGTGGCCAAACCGAGGCTAAGGGAAACTCAAGTTTTCCAATCTCCCAATGTAACCAATCATCTTGATCACATGAGGATCGACCGGATGCCTTGACCAACTTACAAGCAAATAAAAGCTTTGAGATACCATACCTCTCAGCTCTTGCTTGATTCCCAAACATGCCCTTCAAGCCCACAATCATATTGTAAGCATCCTGGTCCTCATATTGCTTTTGGAGCTCGAGTCCATTGTGACTAGCATGAGACACTGACCTCTGAAGCATTAACATGCTTTTCATATTCAACCCTCAAATTGCGGCGACATTTTCGGTAGTTCATCAGAATTGGATTCTCTAGAACATAGTCCTTCTTTTCATGCTTGAGAACAATTCTCGGGTTGCGATACCAATCAACAAAATTAGTTCCATTCAGTTTTCCCTTTCCAAACCGATCTCAAAGCAAAACCAGTGTAGCGGAGTAGGAGAAGGTGCCATTGAACTACAACAAAAATATGCAAAGATTCTAAGCACTATGTTTATGTAAAACTTTTATTAAACTTTTAATTAAAGACACTCCTATTTTATGTCCTTTTATAGACACATAGTGAGTATTCAAGATCCATATTCATTAAACACTAGTGAGCTTTGGCATCACTGCTAGAAATTTAATGACATAGGTAAGCAACACCTTTGCTAATTACATCATATGTAACTCTTGTTTGTTGAGTATGAAAACAAGTAATGAATGCCTCCATCAACTTGACTCATGGCCAGTCAACTTGCCCCAAGGGCTCACATGAGGAGGAGCACTTCCCGTATTCGGGTGCCAATTAAGAAACCTGCCTCATGTGTGTTTTCCTAGACACCAATTGTCTTGTATAGGTTCCTTCATTACTGAAATCAAATCCCAACCACTTATGTCCTCAAGCCCAAAACCATTTTGATAGCTCGTTTAAATCTACCATTGTTATGCGTGATGTGTCCAACACATCCCTATCATCTATTGAGATAGCCATTGATATACTACTTTGGCAGTCATATCAATAACGATCTAAATTCTTGATAGGTGCAACAATTGGATGGACAATTTGATTTAAGATTTTTAACTATAAGGATGAACAAAGATTACTATGAACATAGCATCACATGCAATGAGCATAAAGAAAATAGCAAGGATAAAACACACATCCACGTAAAATCAAAATAAGTCGTGAAATAGCATGGCCCTTAGCATTAAGATCTCCATCATCATGCTTGGTTGTTCACCTAGCCACCTTGCTTGATTTGTTCACCTAGCCATCGTCTTCATCATTATGGATGCAACTCCTTACAACTTTTGATAATGAATTTTACATGAGGGTTTGAAGCATCACAAGTCGACACGCAGAGTCGTTATACAATTTAAATAGCCTTATGGCTTAACACGCACGCAGAGCCATACTATTTCACATAATTCCTGCAAAAACGAAGTTAAACAAAAGCAACCCTACGACTCGGTCCGAGAGGCGGCGCCCGCAACAGGCATGTCTTTCGCCATGGAAAACACCCTCAAAATTTCCACGGATCAACCAGATTGACCCAATCCGATCTAATATAATTGGCTTGGTCCCATATGGATACGTTTGAAACCACGATGGCGGTAACCCGACCGGTAAGGGCAACGTCGTACCATGAGCGGACTCACCCAAATCAATATTGAATCTGTTTGCGCTACCATGGATCAACAGATTGACCCAATCCAACTCGATCGATTGGCTTGGTCCCATATGGATACGTTTGAAACCACGATGGCGGTAACCCGACCGTAAGGGTAACGTCGTACCATGAACGGACTCACCCAAATCAAGATTGAGTCGGTTTGCACTTTCCTCAAACCCTAAATCGATCGATCTCATCGATGGCTGCCGTCACCAATTCATCACATGAACTGGTGAACATGTAATAGATCCAATCTACTAACCTCACACATCATATGTGCAACATCCGAGATCACAAAACTATACGAGATGGCTCGATACCATTGAAGGAAGCGCGTATGCTACGCTAGCACAAAAAAAAAACTACGCGCAACGTAAAGCTACTCGCAAGAAGGGGATCATAGATAAGATTACCACTAGGCGCCGATTGCGCGAATCCTTCGCGTCGATGTAGTGGTTCGTCCTCGCCGCGATCGTTGCGTCGATGTAGTGGATCGTCCTCACCTCGCCGTGGATCGTCCTCCCACGCCGCGATCGCGGCGGCGTCACCGATAGTCCACACGTCCGGAGATGGAGCGCCGTGCGTCGTGTGCAAGCACCTAGTCGCTCGGCGAGGGCAGCGAGAGGAGGAGGTTAGGGTTTCAAGTGAATCAAACCTAAACCGTGGAAAGCACACTCTGCGCCCTCCTCCTCCTCCTTATATAGCCACGAGATGAAACCTAAACCAGGGCCCACTGCATGCTAAGCCCACGAGGTTCATTAATTACGGATCAATCCAAATTAATGCGTCCCACCATTAAGTGTGTGACCTGCAGGTTCACATACGTTTGGACATGGATTCGAAAACTCCTTTTCAATCCAATAGTTGGTAGCGGCTTCTTGCAAAGTATGCCAACTCCCAAACATCTTGTGATCAAATCGAGCAGAACCTATCAAAAGAACTCATGTAATAATCCCTTTGCCAAGTATATGAAGATTGATCTCAAGGCGAGAAGCATGTCATCCTTTGATGATTCAATCCATCTCTCGTATCCGTGATATATTAATAAGTTGTGATTGACTCCTCAATCACGGCATGGCCATGCACTTTCTTAATCATATCACACGAGTGGCCTTGTCATATATCTCCGTTTCATTGGAGTGGCAAATTCCATCTTGACTGCTCACTTCCCTCTGCGCGTTTTATAGTAAACATGAAAGCTACCTTTATAACTATCCGGTTAGGAAGTAGTGTTTGATAGCCCCAAGGAAAACTATTACACATGTAGGGAATATGACAATCTCAGGTCTAAGGATCATACATCTTCTAGGTATGAGATACACGATGACACATAAGAATGAAACATTCTCGCGATGTCCCATAGCGGGTCTATCTAACCCATGTTCTTCAACATGGTCCACAATGTAGAGATGATATCTCCATATCCCATGATCTATGAAGCATGATCATCGATCACTACATGTCTTGATCTATTCATCGTAGTCCTATCGATGATATCCGATCGAGATATTTATCGAATTACATCATTAAGTAAAGAGCTTCATAATCAAGTCACATACTTGTTGATCAATACAATGATATACATTCATTGGACCAATAATCATATTATTATTCATAAACATAGTCATGTTACAATCATCTAAATGATTGCCTCAAGGGCATAAAACTAACAGGTAAGGCATGCGATCTATGTAGTCGGGGTACGGCTTTCTATAGCCGATAACCTTCCCTTTTGGTTGTATGCCGAATTGGTCCCTCAATACGGAGATATCTGATCGGCCCAGTTAGCGTTATCGGCCGTTGGCATAGCAGGCCCTTGATAATGTCGGTCATAATCGACGTCCTGCCCCCCGAGTGCAAGCTCGGGTTGCCAATTATGTCTTTGTCTTGCCGACACGACCATACTGATCGCGTCGATTATGCCTGGTTTGAGCTTCCGGCACTGGGGCAAATGGTTCAGAGTATGTTACTACCCTATGTGAACCTGGGATCCTTAGCAGGGTAGGCTCTTGTGGGAATCTCTCGGAGCCAATCGGCTGTGAAATCGGTTGGGGAAAGGCGTAGAACGGAGCCGACGGCGGCAAATTTATTGATGCATCCATCTTAGCTGCATCGGTATAGGCGTGGTAATGGCTCACCCCACTTGACCGAGCGTCCCTAGGCAATATGACCGTGGGATGTGTGGGCATCATGGTGGGGGGTGAGGTTACAGCCGATGGTTTAGGATCGGCCATTGTGCTCTGCGTATTTTGTGATATTGAAAAAACAGGATAATTTGGCAGAGCTTGCAGTGGGTCGAGCATGCTTCCTGACGAGGCTAACTCCTGGGCTATAGATTTGACACTATTCGCTATCATCGGCTTGAGTGTTGTAACAAGAGCCGATGATTGGTTTATTAAGGCATGGTGCACAGACTGATTAATCATAGCCGATAATTCAGCTTGAGCAGGCAGATATCGGCTTACTTGTTCTGTTACACCCGCATCACCCAGGGCGTTGACCGTAGGCAGGGCGGATTTTTGAGTGACGCCACGTCTTGTTTTCTGATAGCAACTTAGCATCATCTCTTCTAGCGCAGCCTTCCAAGCTTCAATCTCTTGGCGTTGCTCCGCAGATAAATCGTCCATTGTTGGGACGATTATAGCTTCTGAGTTGAGATCTGATGGCGGAATCGACTTCCCTGATGAAGACATTGCGTGTCCCACCGGGCATGCCAAGAGTGTGTTGGCGTCAAAAACTTGATGTAGGGTTTCTGACAGCAGCACACCAGACGAACACCGGGTTCAGAGCGTGCCAATCGATTTGACCTGTAACCGACTAGGTAAAAAATATAAAATTCACACAAAGCCGATCGTGACGATCAATCAGCTTAGATCCAATCAGCTTGAAGCCGATCAAGATCAAGGTAATAGGATAAGTCTAACTAGCCGATTAAGGCTAATCAGAGGATAAAGCGGATCGATTACAAGAAGGCGATGCGCAACAAAATCAGAACAAATCGAACCTGGGGTGTAATTAACGAAGATCAACAATCGGCGATGCGCAACTTTATTGATCAAGATCGATTACAAAAGCTAAATTACAGAAGCTACTCCTAGTAGACAGGAAAAGTAGAAAAAAGTAAAGACTGGTTGATTGTATTGTGTTGATGATGATTCTTTTGCAGTTCGCTTTGGTCCTTCTTTTATACCCTCGGCCGATCGTGTCCCGTTACAATACGCTTCAAGCCCGTGTCCGTATCGGCCTTATCTTGGACGATTGTTTCCTTAAAAATCTTGCAGTTATCAAATATCTCGGGTTCTTTCCAATCCTCCGTTAGTTTCCGTATCTTTAATTTTATTGCCTGATTTGGATAAACTTGCCGAATTTTGGTGCAAACAGTGTCAAAACTATTCGAATAGCCGTGCTCGCGGTATTGAGCATTGCTTGGGGATTACAGTCAAGGGGTAGATTTTCAAAAATAAAATGTGGAGAGGGTGGCTGTGTGCCTGTGCTAAGAATGAACTGTTTAAGGCTGTGTGCCTAGAATTATTGAAGAAACATTGTTTGAAGAACTTAGCATTATATATAACTGTTTCACTACTTTCAATCTAAATAAGATGGTAGTTTAAAAATGTTGTTTGATGCAAAAGAACCAAGTAAGCCAATTATTTGGAATAAGCCTTGCATGTAGTAATAGTACCGCATTCTGTGCATTACTTGCTGAGTGCCTTGAGTACTCACCCCTCTTTGCCTAGGTTCAGGCCCTCAGCGGTAGAGGTAATACCCTAAATCCTGTGTACTGGAATTATACGGATCTCTTGGATCTCAGGTTGCACAAAGCGTAATGTGCTCTGGGCGATATGTGGTGTGCTATGTTCTATGGCTTGATCCCTTATCGCCGCCCGCCTTACCCCTTATATAGTGGGAGGGGGGACAACTTACAGAATCCTAATTGGTTAAGAAATTCTAGTCGGTTACAAGATACAGTTTACATCTCTAACTATCCTGTAACGACTCGGATTACAACCGTATCTTATCATATCTGGACATATGTTCAACTATCTATGGGATGTACACCCTTGTGCACGGCAACAGGGTCTGGTGCGGGAGACATCATCTTGGGCCTTCCTCTTGGGCGTCTGTGGACCAATCGTGTGGGTACCCGGATCCTTATATTCCACAGTAGCCCCCGAGTGCTTCATGATCCGACTGCTTCGCTTCGAATTCTCCGCTTAAAATCCCGACTGGTTTCCTTTATTCAATCAAAAATCTTCTTTTACCACAGGCGAATTATGAAGGACTCGATCATAGATCCTGACCCTTGGTTTTTTCAAGCCTAACTTTTGCCAAATAAGTTTTATCCTTGAGCAGCTCTGTAAGCTTTCTTTATGTCTCAAAAAAAAAGAAGCTCGACACTTTTCGGGCTGTCTTCGAGGCTGTTTTTATTCTTTTTGCATTAACTTGCTTTGTTTCGAGAGGAAACTCTTCGTCTTTTGAAGTCATTTTAACTCAAAAACTCTTCGACTTCCGATGCCTAATAACTGAGCATTTATTCTGACTTTGTCAAAATCGGCTATAAAGAGAGGAAGCGTCTCGACGTAGGTTCTATCTTCAAATTTTAGTCTTCCATCTTTCTGCTTCTCGTCTTCGTTTCTCCATGGCGAGGCGGCGGCGTCGTCGTGCGGTGTCTCAGGATCCCAGGATCGCGGCATTATGGGAAGAGTTTGCTCGCGGCTTGGCGGAACTAATCGAGGAGGATGCGGTCGCCCGCGATCGTGCGTCCATCGATGTTCTCCTCGAGGGTTTCCACTCTCTCTGAGGCAAGGGAAGCGCTTCGTTGCGACCTCTACGGTGTGCGCGGCGTGGAGAGGTCTAGGGTTCCAGCCGATGTAATCCATATTTTCCTAGGCAAAATGCCTAGGAAATTTATATATAAAGAAGTATCTTTTCATCGGAATGAAATTCTTATATGTCTGTTGATCGTGGGTTGGTCCTGTTATAGTGCACCCTGGACCTCATGCGTTGCTTGATCTTGATGATGCGTTCGTTTCACCGTAGGATCTAGTTTTCTGGTCGACGCGAAGTTCATCATACTTTATATGATTCCGGGTCGATCAACGCTTGTTGCTGTTCATCCCCAACCCGACTCGAGATGTTTATCTGGGACTTTCTGCGTCCTTCATCATTTCCTTACAATTTCGTAAAGCGACTCTTGGTGATGTCGACTTTGGCTTTCGGGGGCGCATCACGTCGACAATTTTAGATCGAGTGGTACCTTTTCGGCTGGTGTCGGATCGGCGTGGCCTTCTTGGAGCTTGTCATATTCGTGGCTCTTGGCGAGTGATACCCTTTCGACTAACGTCGAGGTTGGCTTAGGCTCTCTTGGGCGTATCAAATTTTCGACTCTTGGCGGTGATACCCTTTTCGGTGGCGTCGGGTTGACAGGCTCTCTTGGGCGTATCACTTTTAGATCCGGAGGTGTGCACTCGTAAAAAATGATTCACAGCGTTCTCGGCCCTCGTGGGGCACGCCCTTGAACTCGCGCCCATTTGGGCTCAATCTCGCGGTACATGTTATGGTAACCACCCAAAGGCCCAACGTGGGGCGTATCGCAAGAAAATAAGTTTTTATTTTAAAGTCGGAAACCATCCACGTCCCGTTTAGTACGGTAAGTGGGAAACAAGCCCCATCGTGGGGGGCGACGTGGCTTCCACACGATTTGGTCAAATCCCGTCAAACCCCGTAAGTCGAGGCGACAGGCCTGCAAGTCATTTATGTGGAATCTGAAAGGGTGAGACGTTTCGCAGCCTTTTCCTGCCGATTCAGCAGAGACCCTATTGTTCTTTCTTTAAAAACTAGGCCATATGACGCTCAGCGGTTCATTCTTCTGCAACGCCTTTTCTCCTTTCACCTCCTTGTCTTCCTGAATTCTCCGCCACCAATGTTAACCCTCGCTGTTCTTGCCCTCTCGCGCCGTCATCAATATTCCTGCAAAAATGTCTTCCTCTTCTTCTTCCCCGCCTTCACCACAAGATTGGACGACCTCGATAACAACCGAGGAGAGATTGAAATCCATAGTTGTGACGGGATCTGCCGGTTAGCCACGATCTCCGCTCGCTCGCCGTGGCCGTGATCCGTCTCGACCCCTCGCTCCGAAGGGGTGGTGGTTTTCGAATCCTTTTTCCATCGCGGTCTTGGTCTCCCGATCAGTTCTTTCCTCCTCGGCCTTCTTTTCTTCTACGAAATCAAATTGGTGAATTTAAACCCCAATTCTATCCTTCAAATTTCTCTCTTTGTCCATCTTTGTGAAGCTTTTCTGGGTATTGGCCCTCATTTCGACCTCTTCCGTCACCTCTACCTCCTGAAACCCTATCCCTCTAAGCGACCCCAAGGTTATTAGGGTATTGGATTCAATGCGTGAAGTGAAGAAGAAGGATTATCGCCATTCCCATTAAGACCTCTAACAAGGGCATGCATCGGGAATAGTTTCTTGTCCAACCTCGAGTCATCTCTGCCTCCCTTCAGCTGGCGCCGTCCCATCTCTAATTCACAGAGGTCTATTGGCTATTGTGACATGGATCAAGTGTCGGAACTCCGGCATTGATCAAAAGGCTGAAGGAGAGTGGCTTCTTTGGAGTAGGTTTGGCTCTTCACTTCATCATCCACGAGTTAGCCCACGAAGGCGAATCATTCAGGATTTGCTTACGAGAAAGGATGACCCGACACAGGGCGGCCCGATGACTTGTCGAGGAGGATGTGTCTTTCGGGCGGAGAGTTCTTCATTTCAGCGTTGACACGCTTCTCATCAAGTGCCCAGGTCCTTCACCATCTCACACCCTCCTCACAGGGTGGCGAGTCTTATCTGTGAGTTTTACGTCCTTTCATTTACGAAGTTTTTCGACTCCACGGTCTTCATTTTACGGATCGCATTCGTTCTTGATGTTCCTCCCCTTAGGAAATGCCTCCCCACCGAGTTGTTCTCCGAGCGCGGCGCGGTCTCGGCCCGAGGAGCCCTATCGCGAAGAAGGGGAAAAAGATATTGTCCGATGATCCCGTGGCCCCCCGACGACCGGTTGGCGGTCCCAAAATTCGGGATACGTCTACACGAGCCCCGGCACCTTCGGCCCTTATGCGATGAGCAGTGGCCTCGCGCATCTTGGGCGAAGGCCTCGAGTTTCGAGGATAAAGCTGGCGTCGATCGGCGATGGTCAAGTGGTTCTTCAGTGTGGTCATTTGTTCGGGAAAACCCCGATGAAAATGAGGAAGTCCAACAGGTGTGCTACTCTGCTGACTCCTATTTACTCTGTAGGTTTGTTGACGATTCTCTTTCGCAGGGACCCTTTGCTTGATGCACCTGTCGGGACTCCGACTGATGGCCCTGCTGAGGGTGGAACCCAGGAAGCTCGCGCCCGGTGAAACCGCTCTGGGAGTGCAAAGCCCCTCTCGACCCTCGGCGCCATCTTCTACCTCCGCTTCGCTTGCGAGTCCGTAGCTCCAGAGCCAACCTCCTGCTCGCCTCCCGAGGTTGAAGAGATTCATCGAGTCTGCCAGACCTGCTGCCCGGCTAATAGCGGATCTGCATTTGCCGTGTGCGAGGTTTGAAGCTCTTGGACAACCCGAAAGAGGAGCAAAAGGAGAGAAACGACTTTTATATCCATGCGAGGGCTTGTGCGCATGCAGCCAAGGTGAGTATTTATCCATGAGTGCTTTATCCCTGCTTACGCCTTTTGCCATGCGTTTACCTTTTGCCATGATGATTATAGAAAATAGGGGCGCTTGGCGAAATCAAGTACCTTCAAGGATGCTCCACGAAATCCGGGACCTGAGCGAAGTATCTGGCGACTTGGAGCAGCGTTAAAGCGAGCATGCGGTGGTGCAGTCCCGCCGGTCGAGCGCGGATGTCGCGGAGAGGGCAGGCCTCTGCGCCGGAGAAGGCTGGATATCACCGGATCCCTCCGAGGTAGCTATCTCTTGGGTTTTTCATGTTTTACCTGTAGTCGACTAACGCAATCTTACGTGTTTCGCTTGCTGGGGCTACGACTTTTCGCGAATCTTGAAGGAAAACTAAAAACCGCGGAGGATTCCCGAGCGAAGCTGGAGAAGGAGTTTGAAGGTGTAGCTGTCAACTAATCCTTGCTTGATCCTTTGCTATTTTTTCTAACGCTTTGTCTTACAGATTATAAGGTCAAAACTTCGGTATGATACACGTCTTGGCGAGAGGTTAAAGCTCTCGAAGCTTCTGTCTTTGAGCTCGGGGCCTTCTAGCCCCCTACTTTGAGTTAAGCTTCATCACGGATGGCGAGAGGCCTCTCAGCAGGAGTGAAGTCGTCATTCGGCTAAAGGAAGCCCGGGAGCGCTCAAGAACCTGCTGAAGGAGACGGCGGCCAATGGTGCCAGTCAGACTCTAGCAATCACCAAGTCCCTCTATCCTCGAGTGGATCTTGAGGCCCTTAGGGAAGGCTACGCTCACAATGTTGACGAAGACCGGGCTGCCGAGCTCTGGGAGGAAGTCAGTGATACTTCTTTGTCAATTGTAGAAACTCTTGACCTTTGAAGGTGTACAAATTGTTCCCTGTTTTTCCATCATGTAAACTGAGAATTGAGAATGAGCATGCGCGTCTTCGAGTGGTTTGACTTGTGAACTTTGTTCATCTGACTCCAGCCCCCAGGCTCTGGGATATGGTTCGTGAATTTTGTCCCTGAGCCTTAACATGAGAGCCAAGCACTCGAATTCGCGATTATAAAAGATGTTATATGAAAACGACTTTCTCCATCGAACTTTTATTCATAAAGGGTTAAAAGAAGTACAAAACTTAAGCAAAAAAGCGACGTAGCTGTTCTATATTCCAAGTATTGTTGATTGCCGATCCATCTTCTCGCTTAAGTTTATAAGCTCCGGGACGAACTATTTCATCGATGATATAAGGGCCCTCCCAACTTGGGGAGAGTTTATGTTCGCACCTTTGATTCCTCCTTAGGACTAGATCTCCTTTGGAGAACGCGCGGCTCTTTACGTTGCGCCCATGATAACGTTGTAATCCATGGAGGTATTTCACCGATCGAATTGTTGCGATGTTCCTGGCTTCTTCCAATCTGCCGAGATCTTCTAGCGGCTGTCTTACAGGCGACTTCTTCATAACTCGAACCGTGGGGATCCGAATTCTAACTTCGGTTGGTAAGGACCCATGCATACCATATACGGATAGAAAGGTGACTACCCGGTTGCCTGCTGGTGGTTAAGTAGCCCCAAAATCTTGAAAGCGGTTCTTTGACCTTACGAGTAGCATATGGTTGGGCCGATAAAAAATTCTCGCTTTTATGCCTTAGAGCACCATGCAGAATTAGCTCGCTCAACTTGTCAGATTACTCCAGTCTTGTTGGCCTTGAAGCAAATTTTATGCCCAGCTCCTCGCACCAATCTTGAAATACGCCGCCTCACGAAATGAGTCTTTGTTATCGTGATGATTCGGTTGGGTACACCGAATCTAACCACGATCTCTTGAAAGAATTCTTTGGCCTTTGCCGCCGTGATGGTGGCGACTGGTTTGGCCTCAATCCATTTGGTGAATTTATCAATAGCCACGAAGAGATGGGTATAGCCTCCTTGTGCCTTCTTCAAAGGTCCCACCATGTCGAGCCCCCGACCGCAAATGGCCATGTAATCGGGATAGTCTATAGTTCCTGCGCTGGATTGTTCATTTGACGTGCGGCCCGACATCCTTCCATGTCAGGACGATGTCTTCCACCACGTGTGATCGGCCAAAGAACCCTTGGCGATAGGCTTTTCAGCCGGGTCGATGGCGCGCATGGTTCATAAATTCTCGAGTGGATTTCTTTGAGCAAATCTCTCCTTCTTATTCAGATATGCATCGATCGCGATATGCGGATGAGCTTTTGGTGAGAGTTCCTTTTACAACCACATAACTCTTGCTTCGGCGCATGATCCGCTCGGCTTGAACACGATCCTCGGGTAGCTTGTCTTCTGTCAGGTAGCCCAGGTATGGAGCTGTCCAATCTAGGGTGATAACCAAGACCTCTACCTCTTCTTCTTTCTCTATCGGTCTGTCTGCTTTTGGCCGAGTGCTAATCATGGGTTTATGAATTTCTTCTATGAATATTCCCGCGGGTACTTTGGAGCGGCAGGATCCCATCTTCGCTAATTGTCGACTGCTTCATTGTCCGTCGAACCTGCGTGAGCGAGCTCGAGTCCATCGAAGTTGCCTTCTAGCTTGCGCACTTCTTGGCGATATCTTTGCCATGTTGTCCTCGATGTAAGACCATTCATTACGCATGATTGATCACGAGAATTGAATCTCCATGATGCCCGATCGTCGAATCTTGAGAGATATGGCGTCTGAGTCGTGAATGAGTGCCTCATACTCGTGGCGTTGTTGGATCACGGAAAAAATATTTGGAGGACATACCTCAATCTTTCCCGCTTGGTGATATGAGTACTATACCCAGCCCAGCGCCGTGAAGCATGAGGAACCATCAAAGTACATCATCAATACTCGAGATCTTGATTAATTAATGCAGGTCTTTAAATTCAATCCCACTCGGTAGTAAAGTCGTGAGTGCTTGGGATTTGATAGCCGTGCGGGGTTTCAATTGAATGTCAAAAGCCCTGAGTTCAACTGCCCATTTGGCAATTCTCCCGGTGGCCTCCTGGTTGTGGAGTATGTCTCCGATCGGAAAGGAGGTGACCACCGAAATGAAATGTTCTTGGAAGTAGTGCTTAAGCTTGCGAGATGTAAGGAGTACGGCGTATAATAGCTTCTGTACTTGTGGATATCGTGCCTTGGATTCACTTAGGACTTCACTGACGAAGTATACCGGGTGTTGGATTTTGTGCACATGGGCCGTTTCCTCCCTTTCCACGACAATGCGACCTTGCGACTACATGAGTCGTTGCCGCGATATAGAGTAATAGGGGTTCTTCTGGCATCGGTGAGACTAACACGGGAGGTGTCGTCAGGAAGGTCTTTAGATCTTCAAATGCTTGTTGTGCTTCCGGCGTCCACTGGACTTATCTTGCTTCTTGAGTAGTTTGAAGAAAGGCATACCTCGCATACCCAATCGGGAGATGAACCTGCTTAGAGCGGCCATACACCTGTAAAGCTACGGGCGTCTTT